>JADDOH010016303.1:0-14273 GCA_016648135.1 Agrypnia vestita | reverse complement strand
AAAACCAGGTCCTTTTTACAAATAGTTATCTTTTAAATATATTTTCATGTTAAGAAGGTACTTTATTATTATTCATTTTCCATACATAACTTTTTTAATATTTTGATTATCTATACTTCGATTTTTTAATTAAATATTGTTAATATCCAATTATATCCTGACGAAGGGGCCATGGCCTCTGAAACATGTTGATATTTTCAATACAAAAGTGGTGAAAACTAAGTTTATTTTTATTAATTATATTATAATGTATTATTTAAGTATGCAAGTGTATTGTGTAGTTATATCATATTAAAAATGTTCATCAAATACTTTGTACTCTAATGTCACTTGAGGACCACTTATTAGAGTTAAAAACTATTGAAGGTGTTAAAAAATAATGAAATATTTTTTATACAAAAAAAATGTTTCTTATTTATTAAAAAAAAATCTACATTTCTCTTCCAGCCCTGACTATTAACAGAAACTTACGACAGACCTCTTCCCAAGATATGAGATTTCCCAGTGAGTCATGAAAAGATCCATAGTGGCGTAGCTATGAGCTGTCCTGCAAATGCCCTCCTTCGTGACGCGCGCATCTGGTGGACATGATCACATCGTCAGGGTTTGAGTGAAATGACACCGAAAAAATAATCAGTCGTGATTAATTGGGCCAGTTGAAGGGCCAACATCCCAATACCAATTTTAATAAATTCGTTGTCTGTACGTCAAAAATACAGTACATATAGGACTTAGCAAAGACGCGAACCATTTGTACCTATAAAATAGTGCGATTCACTCCCGGCAGGGGAAATACAAATATAAAACAATATGTTCATAGTTAACAGCGGATTACAATTTCAAAATCGATGAATTGACGCTGGCGTTGGCCGACTTATTTTTGGCTGACATTTATTTGTTCTCCCTTTCAGAAGGGAAGTAATGTTTACGAGATAATATTTTTACGTAACGTGAAATATTGAGTTACAATGTTAACAAGTAACCCCATTGGATTCTACGACAGAAATATGTATAGGAAGTAAAAATTTAATAAGAATATTGTACACAAAGAGTAACTTCTTTGATCATAGTATTTTATAAAGGCGGTCATAAGCCGTCTGTGCTTATTATGATAATTAAGGACGTACTTAATTGGTCTGACGATAAGATAATCAGAAGTAGAATTAAGTTATCATAGCTTGGCATCTTTTACAGCATCTTTCAAAGCCTTCTTCTATTTTCTAGAAAAAAGTTTTCTCAAATAATATAACCCTTATTTACAGACATTCATTATTTTTACTACGTAATATATCATATTATTTTAATTCATGTAACCAGTTTTTTTTGGATTGTTAAACACATTGGAAAATCGAAAATGTTTCTGGCACTTGCCACAAGAATATGGCATAGTTTGTATGTGTGTGGTTGTGTGATTTGTACTTCTTCTTTAGGCCCAAGTTTATGAACAGCCGCCGTTTTGAAACGAGATCGCGATTCAGACTCTGGTAAATTTTTCATAAAAGTTTAACAAGAATTTGATTGGAACAAGGAGAGTTTTCTAATTTCACAGCATTTGCAGAGCATTCGCAAGCAATCAAGATACACTTTTTTAAGGATAGTGTTTTTGAGAATCCTCGGTTATGTTATAATAAAATGCATTAAAATTTTCCGGATGTCAGATTCTCTGCTATAGGTATTTATAATATATAAAATAACCTTAAATTGATAGAGCGACCACAACAACAAATAAATGTGGAATTTTATTTTAAATAATCAAACCCAAAGTAAAAAAAGTGAATTAGATAAATAATCAACATAATTAAACGAATTAACTTAGTTTATCACCACTTGGTAAAACCAACCAGTTTCGGAAACAACGTTCCTTCGTCAGGATATACTTAATACTAATTAAACTTTACAAAATTATGAACAATCATACCTCAGTGTCAAGTTTCCAAATGGGGGTAACACAGGGTGAAAGGGAATATATTCAAGTATGATTGTTCATAATTTTGTTAAACTTAACAAAATTATGAACAATAATACCTCAGTGTCTAGTGTCCAAATGGAGGTAAATAGTGGGGGGTGCTTACGAAAAAGGTGAAAGAGTGGAAGTCCTACCTTGAATATATTGATTCTTCATAATTTTGTAAAATTTAATTAGTATATAGTAAAAATTGAGAGGTGATAAACTAAGTTAATTCGTTTAATTATATTCATAATGAATAACCACAAAGTAAAAGCAAAATACAATAGTATAGATAAATAATCATTCGATATAGGAAAATATTTTGTATTAAATATAAAAAGATTGTCTAATAAGAATTATTAAAATTAAATGTCAATTATTTTTCATTTATTAATCAAATTACGTTATAACGGAAACATTTAATGTAGTAAAATCGCATTAAGAATTGTTTAAAATATTTTTCCATTAAAATTCTTTTGAACTGAAGATTCTCTCTGCGGTTCAAAAGAACCTCTCGTTTGAATGGATATTTATTTAAATATATTTATAAAAGCTTGTGATATGAAGTTATACGACCATATTAATCGTGTTTAGTTTCGTATTCCGTTATTCTCTATCATAATAGCGTTGCCACGGAATCCACGCAAATATTCCCGAGATGGGATCCCGCACCGCTTATTTGTTTTGTGGAAACGCAAACTGGTGGAACAAAACAAATTTGGCTCGGTAAATCCTCGATGTTGGGGGAATTCGAATGACAAATGACATTCAAAGGCCTCTACCTTCAATAATTTTCAAATAACTAAATATTTTAGTCCAAAAAATAAACGACAAAATAAATTATTAATATTATTAATATTTAAAGCATTAACTTTGTGGTTAGACATAATAACAGAATGTTAGTAAGCTTAGTAAAAACCACTACCAGATTTATGGTCTACCGGTTTCGAGACGTACCTGTCTTCGTCTGAGTTGTTCAGTAGTTCAGTTTCTCTGACAAGACTAATACGCATGTGAACAATAGTGGTGATAGTTTTACAATACTATGGTTGGGGTGCATAGTGTTGTGAATGTAGTAGTGTAGTGTTAGTCCTGCGAAGAGACGGGTATGTCTCGAAACCGGTAGACCGTAAATCTGGTAGTGGTTTTTACTAAGTTTACTAACATTCTGACAAAATAAATATTTAACTAAAATAATTCACCATATTTTAATATTTTGTTTTCTTTTTAGCTTTGTTTAGAGCTACTAGTAGCGAGGCTCTGTTTATAACTTAGTCTATCTTATTCATGAAGTACTTGTTGATCAAGTGAGTGATCTACTCACTTAGTGTTCCTGTGGTCACGGGTTCGAACCTCATTCCTAGTGAGTTAGTTATATTTTTGATACCACATTTAGTTCATTAATTTTACTTTCACAAAAGATTTGGTAACACCCACTTTAGACCCCGCCCCCTCTCACTCTCTCCCGTTAGATTTCTGATTGTTCTGTAGGCTAGTTAGTGCATGCTTATCTCTGACAAGATTAACAGGCATGTGATAAATATTGGTGAAAGTTTAATAATGCTATGGTCGTGGTGAATAGTGTTGTGAAAATAGTAGTGTAGTGTTGGTCCTGACAAAGAGACGGGAACGTTTCGAAACCGGTAGACCTTAAATCTGGTATAGGTTCTGCCATTTAAATTCAGTTCAGATAATAGTAAGAATGTTTATATGACAGGTATTTACTATCAACTTTAGGTACTTCATATCAACATTCTTACTATTATCAGCAGACTTTCACAAAAATACTGAATTTCAAAAATCACGTCCACTTCGATAACTATGACGATGCATATAAGTACCAAAAGATAACTACTCTTGAATACAGGCGAACGATAAGCGATATGAAATTCCTTTACAAAATACTTTATAATCGCATAGATTCACCTGAAATTTTAAATTCGATACACTTTAATGTCCCGCAGAGACGAACAAGAGTACCACGCCTTTTCCACTTAAATCATTGGAGAACAAACTACGGTAAAAACTGTATAACTAACAGAGTTCTAGATACCTATGACATGGCCTTTGCAGATCTCGATATTTTATATTTAAGTTTTGAGCAGTTTACAATATCCCTTACGTATAAACTCGCGCGATTACATTTTTTTTCCCACACATGTGAACACATGCACGAACACTTAAAAACGCATACACACGTGGACACATAAAAACACACAAATACACGCACTCACACAAACTCACTATTTGACATATTGTTTTTTCTTATATTTTTATCGATCCTTGTATAATATTCTTGTATATATGTGTTTTCTTGTAATTGGCCTAAGGCTCTGTACATCAATAATTGTTTTTTTACTCCCTTTATATTAACTCGTGGCGTCTGCTTGCTTGCTTGCCGGCTTGCCGTCGAAAAAACTTTGGATCGATTTTTGACCCTTTTCCCGTGATCCAATCGAGCTGAAACTTTGCAAGCAGACTCGGGGATGATGATTAAAAAGATCTATCAAATTTTCGTTAAAAAATTATAATAATTATAGTATAATTTTGGATTTTTCAAATTTTTAACAGTTTTTTCAAATTGGAATCATTATAAAAGTTTGATTACTAGGAAAGGCGGCCCGATAACGTCGCGGAATATTTTCTAAACTTGAATTACTCCGTCGGTATACATAATAGGTACTTCACTACACAAAACATGAAGTGTCTTATCAAAGCTCAAAACATCTGACATTTTAGAAATATATTAAATTACTGTAAGTTTAGTGTTATGTTATATGTTTTAATTCGTCTTTAATTGTTATTATATTTTACGAAGAAAGGGAGTATAATAAAAACCTGGTTTTCAAGATATATTAATTATATGACTGTAAGAAAACCAATAAATGAAAAATAAAATAAAAATAAATAAAATAAATAAGAAAACGTTCACATTTTTAAATTCATAGAGAATGCCCTCTCTCCTCCGGCCATAAAGAAAAATATTTTCTCACTTGCAACGAAAACATTTTGCAAGAGTTTCAGCTTACTTTTAACATTCTTACATCAAATACGCGATACAATCGAGTGCGAGACAATCTAATAAAGGACAGAGCTCTCAACATCTCCTCCTCATCCCCATGCTATACGGCAAGGATAATAAACTAACTACCAAAGAAAACTTTAACTCACAGCATTTACTTTGTCTCCTGCCACTCCGTCTTATAACAACCTTATAACACCCTTATAATAACAATGAGACTAGGACCATCGTCAGGGTAAAGCCTTAATCAAGTGCTGCGATAGCGAAGTACTTCCATCTGTGGATAGCATTATCAAGTAAACTGGGGCCGCATTGTTATTATGTGTATGACACATTGTTAATAGCATTCGGTCCATTGATTTACTGCTCTCTGTACAGCGAAAGATGATAGCGTTGAGGTCCGCAAACGGAACATATTTAGTTTCCGTTATTAAATTTTGGTGGTAACAAAACAATAGTAAGTTTATAATTAGTTTTTAATATTAAATTTACAATCATTATTACGTATCAGTGGTTAGAAGTCGTATTTAAAATATGTTTTGGCCACCATTGATACATTTGAATAAATAATAAAATATTTTTAATTCTGATTACCTAGTTACCGTGTACAATAAGAAAGTCAATCAATCAACTCCATTAAAATTGCAACTAATTTTTTTTTCCATTACTGGTTATATCTGTTTTACCGATAATGAGATAAAATAGCGGATATATAAATGGATTCGGTAGGAAATGGATGGATTATAACTATGTTATCTCTACTTGACTTTATTTTAGTATTAGATATATTATTTTAATCGAGTTTCAAGAATGAAATAACTTCTCATTGAAACATAAAGTATTTAACTAAATTAGAACAAACATTTTATAAGCATCAATAAAATTTATTATCATAAATAATCTCTACAAAGTTAACGCCAATTCCATTAGTAATATAAACCAATGACGTTTGGATTTACTGAAAGGCTGTTAAATTATTGCTTACATATTTTTAAATATTGAATGTATGTGTGGATACAACATCTGTACCAGAACTAGCAACAGAAACTTGGTCAGTAGATTCCTGCCTATATCATGAGACTAAAGGGGATAGGAGGGGAGATGTAATATGTGGTGTTTGTATGTTAGGTGTATTATCATTATTTAGATAAATTTCTATATTTTTTAAGAAGTCTAATTTTCTTCCTTTTTTGTATACATGTAATACCTCTACGTTATCATGAGCGAAGTGATGTCCTTCTGATCTCACGTGGACTGCCATCTTCGAATTAATGTTAAAATTCTTGATACCTTTAAAATGTTCGTTTGTTTGTTTGTCCAATATAGCACGATTGGCAGTTCCTGCAGTTAATTAACTGAGATAAACAGACAGCTTATCATAGTTCAAAAAAACAACTAAAGATTCATTTGTTTTAGACAATCATATAAAAACCGATAGAATCAGACCGTTACAACACTACCTAATATTCCCACTCCTAGTATGCACTCTGCGAAAATACATGATTCTTTCTGGTACACCCAACTATTATAGTTTTTAATATTAATTTAATTTTTGTATGTCATCTAGTGAATAAGTATTAGTAAATAAGTTTTTTAGCTAGAAAGTTGTTTTGTGCTAAGCGCCCTTGAGGTTATTTTTATTATTATTATTTCATTTTATATACCATACTATTATCTAGCTGTTCTATTTTAGTTCTATTATATAGAATGTATTTATTGATGCTATTGTTGGTGTAGCAGTCGGATTTCAACGTTCTTTCTTAACATAAATTAATAGGGTCTGTGGTGAGTTTTCCTGTGTATTAAATTCTCACAACTACCCTGTATTAGGGTTGATTCACACTATCGGGGCGCACGTGCTCCCGGTTCGCTCTCGATCGAGTAATATGTCATGACGTCCAAACTACTGGGCAACTTTAGATCACGCTTCATCTTTTTTGATCAGTTTGCTCTAATCTACTCGTATGTTTCAAGTCTGACATATGTTATACAATTATTCAACAAAATTATTTAAATAAAATCCAATTAGTTAAAAATATATTTTCTTAAATATCCTTTAATTTTTCTATCGAAGCATTAATTAACTGTAGTTATTGTTATTTTATTAACAAAAGTATTTTTAATAAATATAACATTAATTTGTCGAACTATAAATGGTTACGGATATTTTATACGAACCGTATGTTTTTCCGAGAAACGTTTCTCGACGTTTCGTTGAATTCTTATTCAACGTCGTCAAGAGGACGACCTGTACCCGCGGAGGTATAGGGCGGACTCATTAATGCTTGCGGTGGCGTAATTATTAAGAATCGTTTCTCGGAAAAACATACGGTTCGTATAAAATATCTGTAACCATTTATAGTTAAATATGTCTAACGACCGTAATAACAACCTTAACTCTTTAATAACATTAATTTAATTACCTTTTTCATTATTTTTAATTTTGTATTATTATTGTTTTCTGTATAGTAATTATTGCAAAAATTTACTTAAAATTTAATTGATTTATGCACTCAAGATTAGCACAAACTTTTTATTAGATTATAAATTCTTATTGTGAAGTTGCTATTTCACAACAAAGTTTTTTGAATTTTTAAAACCAAATGTATTAATCAATGAGAAAAGACTTACAGAAAAATCTAATCAACCACGGATCTCCTCCTAACCGGGACAGGTGCGTTAACCAATTACGCTACAGCGGCCTCGTACATTTGCATCAATATATCGACCTTATATTATTAATTGATTAATATACATTATCAATCCACTTTTAATTACATCAATTACTTTGTGTATCTGCCGCTAGAGGACGCCGGAATTAAATCATTAATTCATTTTAATTTTGGAAACATTTGATACAACACAATCATAAAAATAAACGAATTTTTCCCAGGAAATTTTCAATAGATGAGGATGATATGAACCCAAGAATGGATCCTATAAATAAATTACATATAATATATTTTTTCAAGATACAAGAGCTGAAAGATTACTTACTTTAAATCTAATCAAATAAATCCTCTCACGGAGGTATCAGAAACGTAGTATTTATTGGCGATACGTGAGGAACATGATCTCTGAGGGCTTACTTTCCGAAATAAGTTATGGGCTATGATAACTATTTTATTAACACGTACAGAGGTCAGTACGAGACTAAGAACTCGCAGTCCCTTAACCACAAATAATCAAATAGGCTCAATAAGGCTTTGTACGTAGCATTGTTACGCACTGACAAAACGAGGTCTTCAAAAGATATTCAAAATTTTATTTTTTCATTTTTTCAACCTCATTTTCATGTAAAACTGATTAACTTCCTTGTTTAAAAAGTAAACATGCTGATTTTTCATTATTTTTTCCTTGTCTCGTGACTGGCAGCATTGTTGAGATATTTGGTCATTTGAAACTTTTGAGACTAAACACTTGAGAGTCGATTTCTCGATGTTCCACTATTGGAGTATCGAGTAGTAAAATCTTAAATAAATCGAGTAATTTGTTTCCTTTGTATCAAAAAAACTATTAATAATTCAAATCATGCACTTTATATGTGCACAACATATTATAATGAAAAAAAAAATTGCTTGTTCATTGGCATTAAAGATAATACACTGTCATTGTTACTTTTGATTGTTTGATTTTAAGAAATTTTTCACGTGTACTCTACAATTAACACGGTACGTTACTTATTATTTAGATAATCATTTTGCAATTAGTTTTGGATTGTCTCAACTAATATTAATTGTCAAAGCAGTACAAAACAATACAAAACATAGAAATGTTTAAACTACTTTTTTATTCTCAACGATTCACAAATAACTGTTTTTGCTTTGAAAGCGTAAAATATAAAAATATAGGCACAGATATTTTTGTTCATAATTTTCGCTGAGAGATTTCTACAAATATAAACGTGTCATATAATTTTCTGATTTCACAACAGTTTACGCAACATATGCGTGCAGTACTCGGGAAATCCAAAAAGTTATTTTTGATATTTTATATTGTTGCTTGCCATTAATAAGACAAGTTAGGAGAACACGAAGACACAATATTAATTGTTCCATCGTATCCTATTTGCATAGCCGACGACTAAAACACACATCTATGCAACAAATCATATCTGACATATCTTAGTAATTGCCGAACGCAGGACGCAGTTAAATAAGAAAAAAATATTTAATATCTTATCATTTTTAATTTACGAGTATTTTTAGAGTATTTTGAACAATACTCCGTTATCCAGTGCTTAAAAGTGGGTAAGTATTCCCGAATATCGATTTGGAGATTCGAGCAATCGAATTGGAGATTCTATTTGAAACGTAAAAACGAGGAAAAGGTGTGCATTTGAAGATATATGAAAGTGGACATGTTAAGGGTAGTGTATCAAGAGAGAAGAGTGTGGCGTTCAATCCTTTCTATACTTTTCCGGCCTATCAGTGCAGGCAAGTAGAATTACGGAAACTTTTTTAGTCTTTGTAAGTTAGTGCTCATAAATTCACATTCCTTGCAAGTATCGTTGACGGGTATTGCAGCATTTAAGATGAAGTTTACTGAGATAATGTGTACGTGGTTTAAAAATACATTTATTGAAAATTGTGACTCGTATGTTTATAGGTATAATGAAAACAATATTCAATATTCAGTAATGTAAATTCCATGCTAAATTACTGATACATTTAATGTTTAAAAAAAAAACATTATATTATTATACTCTCTTTCTCATTTACTAGTGAAAACTGATTCGGCGCTTAACCTAGACGTTTGGCTTCGGTCGGGCGAAGCTACGAAAGGAAGTAATAAAAAATTTCCAAAAATCCAAAATTATACTATAATCAGGTTTAGCGTCTACCACATGCGACGCAGTCTCTCATACAACTTTCTAAGTTATATGAAAAAACAATTATAAAATTTTGAAAAATCTAAAATTATAATATAATTATTTTTTTTAACGAAAATTTGATAGATCTTCTTGATCGTCGCCACGAGTCTACTTGCAAAGTTTCAGCTAGATTGTATCACAGGAAAAGGGTTAAAAGTCGAACCAAAGTTTTTTCGCAAGCAAGCAAGCAGACGCCACGAGTTAATATAAAGGGAGTAATAAATAAATAAATTACAAAAACATTTATTGAAAATCTTCTCAAAAACATCTTTTTTGTGGAGGTGAATGCTGACGATATTTTTTGTCTTCATATTTTCACTGTAAGCACTAAAAAAGGTTATCCAAGATTTTTGAAAACTCCTCGGTTCATTAGCACTACCTACCGCGTCGCCGCTCTTCGCCTTTTACATAAATTTCACCCCCCATTAATTCACTTGGTAACAAATCAGAAGGCTGTTAATATAAGAAACACTGAAAATGAAGTTTACTCTCTGCGAGACAAGGTCATCTTGAAAAAAAATGAAATAAAGTTATTTCAATAACTTTGTATACTTTTCATCTCGAAGGATTTTAATCCAGAATGTAGATATAGTTGATTAATTTTTACTAAGCTGAAATATTCACATTGGGAAAATATTTTGCCGCCCTGAAGATAACTGAATTTGAAATGAAAAATTTATATTATACAGAGTATCATATTAAAAACGCCCTTAAAAGAATACATGAAAATAGCGCTAGGTAAAAAATCTATTTTTATTTATTCAGAATGTTTCCATTATACAACGAGTCTTAAAAAATGTCTAAGGTGTCATCTTAAGTTCAATTTACTTAATATTTGTACGAATTTATTTTATTCTAAACGTATTTATAAGTGTTAGTAACTTTCGCAATGACAATGGATATATCGAGCTAACACTCTGGTTCGCGCAACATGATTGACTGAGCATTTCTTATATGTGATGGCGCGAAACAGATAGATATCTTTCTTTTTAATAGATTCCATGGTTAGTTCAACAAATTTGTTGAATTAACCATGGAATCTACTAAAAATGTTAGTTGAACTAACCGACGAATCAATTAACAGTTAGTTCATTCGCGCCATCAAATCGTTATAGACATTACATTCGGACACGGGCGGCATACCTAACAAGTTATTATTTTAAAGTGGGAATATAATTTTTTTTTATACATTATACTTCTTCCATATTTTTACGTAAATTATATATATATATATATATATTATATATATATATATATATATATATATATATATAATATAATATATCATAAATTAATTCGTATTCGTATATAACTGATAGCTTACAAATGGCATATAATAGGTGTACCAATAAAAGTAATCAATTATTTTTGGTGTGGAATGTTTGCTTCAGTTAAGCTCAGTAAAGTGAACGTGTAAAGACGTGTTTTATACGCAATATTATAATCCGTGGTCTTGTGACTTGTGAAAAATAAGAACATTTACGTCATTGCATGCTGTTTCATTTTCTATTCGGTGTTAATGCAACATGTGCAACAAAGAAAATTTGTGATGTTTATGGAGACGTATTAAAAGTAAATAAATACCAACGTTGGTTCAGAAAATTTTCCGAAGGTGATTTTGGGCGCCCGGTAGGGTTTGATAATGACACTTCAAAAACGCCTAAAAGCATATGGCATACAAGATGGCAAAAGGTAACGATGGATATTAAATCAATTAAAAATAAACTTAAATGTAGTTAAATTATAAATAATTGATTACTTATAGGTAAAACTAATGTTAAACTATTCATACAAATGGCGTACATGAAACTATTTCTTGAAACATGCTTGTGTGTTCACTAGGATCTCAATTCGTGTCGATTTGATATACATTGCTTCGATTAATTTTACATCAAAAGCATACAACTGACAATACGGTAGGCATGAGCATGATTTGATATAAATTAGGTAGTCCGCCACTTCACGTTTACGGTTGGATCTGCACAATCTGTGACAAACTATTTTGTGATTGGCAACTTTGTCGATCTGTTCTGCGCTGAAACACTGGATCACATGCAGTTTAGTGGTAGAATATTTCCAAGGCCACATAGAAAGAGTTAAAGATAAATATAAAATCATAAAGTATTTTTGTTTATTGACTAAGTACTATGGAGATTTCAACGAACCATGATAATGTTGAAAGTAGAAGCCGATATATTGGTAATACTCTCGCTTAAATTTTCTGGTGCTTTAAAAATCTTTACGCCATAATTAAGCTGAATACAAGTCAAAGCTTATATGTTTAAAAATATTAAAATGCGTCCGATAATTGTTATGTATATTTAAAATAAAGTAATATTTATCTTTCATTATTATATCGATCATTTTTAAAGTAGATGTAAAATATAAATATTATTTTATATATATGTTCAATTAAATATTTAATGAAAATTATTCCCAGCATATCGATACTTTAAACAATTTTGTCTTGTTGTGAAGTTATTAAGTTATTAGAAGGCTTTGTTTGTATTGGCAATGTTAAAATATATATAACTTTTGGTCCCAAGTCCGGATGAAAACGGATGAGGGTTTATTTACGAGATTAGCATCCTGTCTTTGGTTAAAAACTCAACATCGCTCACAATACAGAAAATAAAGTCTCAGGCAATAATGGAAGACATCCAAAAGATGGAAAGACATCTGGGAGTCAACATCGCAAGGGGTGGGAAACTCTGCACAGACAGGTCCTAGTGCCCTTCAGCTAGTACAAGAATAAGAAGAAGAAGATAATGTTACCACGAAGATTGCAGAATGATTGCTAAAATTAATCAAGATCCACAATTTGGAGCCCGTCATACCAGAGAGCCTTAAAAATTGTAAAAATGTAGGGTATTTTTTTTTTAAATTGGTCGATTTTAAGAAGATATCAAAGAGTGCGCTGTAGTGGAAAACCTGCCCTCCAATTTTTTTCATAAACCAGCTTAGAATATTTGACTTCAAAATCCATCAAGTAACAGAGAATTAAATGTCATACTCTAGTGACTTAATTATTTAAATGAATAAGAACTTACTTCAAAACATTGCATTAAATAATATATTCAAATAAAATCTTTTTTTCGATAATATTGAAAAATAATGTATCATATTTTTTAGGATAAATAAAATTAAACAAATATTATCTTTGGGCTGGCATAATGGTATGACATTATCTCAGAAAGTTTAGTTATGTACTTACATGAACGCTAGAATCATTAGCAACAAGCAGAACCCTAAAAAATGGTGGAGGTACACTTATCATTCGTTGAATGCAATTTTAAAAATTAAAATTTGAGAACGTTGTTGAAGTAAAACGCCTATGAAGATGTGAATTTGCTATACAGCTGCCAACAAACCCAATAATCCTACACGGTCGTGATGTATTAGCTAACCCATGGTAATACCTTTTTCCATTTGAGAAACACAATCGAATTAGTATGTGAGGGCTGTGCGTACGAGGTACACCAACACAACGAAACAATGTGCCTCGCACTTATGGCTTAGACATACTCATTCGATTGTCTTTCGTGCAAATTTGACGTTCCACTCGCTAAAGTCGATTCAATAAGGGATCTGGGCGTCATGCTAGATTCTAAACTCACTTTTAGAAACCACTTTGATAATATCACAAACAAGGCATATACTATGTTGGGATTTATCACCAGAATTACTCAAGACTTTAAAAATCCTCAAAGTCTAAAAATTCTCTATACATCACTAGTACGAAGTATATTGGAATATTCGTCAGTTATTTGGTCACCTTATTACACAAAACATATTACGAGAATCGAGAGAGTGCAGAAAAAGTTTCTACGTATTTTGTCATACAAAGCTGGTCAACACAATAACCTTCACAGCTACGAAGATCGACTTGCCTTTTTCAAGATGCACAAACTTGAGTCCCGACGAAAAATATCCGATCTCATTGTGCTACACAAGATTCTCAGCGGAGCTATTGATTCTCTCTGTCTATCTGATATAAATTTGCATGTTAAACCCCGTATAAGAAACCCTGAGTTCTTCAGAATAAGTCAGCACACTAATAATGTCGGTTACTTTTCTCCCATTACAAGGTTGTGTCGCACATATAATTTGTATTGTGCTGACCCTAACATTGATGCTGATATTCTTGCAGACACGTTATCTTCGTTCAAAAACTCACTCATACAAAACATCCATTTTCTAAACGACGACATGAACCTATAGATCATTAAATACTAATCGCACTACACTCAAACACAAATATATAATATACATAAATGTACATGTGAAATATAATTAATTACAAAAATACATGTTACTAGAGCATGCCGAAGACACTTGTAATTGGGATAATGGGCATAGTCTTCACTACAATGTTTATTATCTGAGTGTCATGTACCCATTATCCTGTTAGTGTCTCTAATAAATAAAAA
>JADDOH010016302.1:0-12132 GCA_016648135.1 Agrypnia vestita | reverse complement strand
GCGATAAAAGCAACGTAGAGGACGATGTTAAAGATGATGATGATTTTTGAGAAACTAAATAACGAATTCTCCATTCAGTGCATCTAGGTCACGTGGCTTATTTTTCTTAAGTGTGATTTTAAAAATAACAAAGATAAAGATGTTGATAATATTTGACCTGCAATTTACACAAATAATAATATAGGGAAACTCCTCATAAATTCAAAAGATAAAGATAATATATACAACAATTCAGGTGTTTATAAACTTTCGTGCAAAGATTGTATAGCGTTTTGTATTGTAAAAACCGGCCATAATTTTAATATAGGAGTCTCCTGAGATGTCTGATTAATCATGGTGTTTTCTGAATTTTCAAATCATTTATTAGAAAATGATCACGGTTTTGATAAAGATTTAGGATTTTCTATTTTACACATAAATGATTTTGGTCTGAAATTGAATAATTTAGAATCACTATAAATTAGTAAAGAATATAAAAGTAAACTAAATACTATTAATAATCAATTAAATTTAACTACTAGTCCAATTCTAAAAATTTTTACAATAATTTTGTGTAATCAAGAACTTCAGCAATAATTTTTTAAAATTAATTTAGAAAACCAAAACAAAAGACATCATTCATTTTGATATTTTGACATATATAAAACACCCTGACGATGGAAAGATTTTTCCGAAAAATGCAGGTGTAATTGATAAATATACAAGTAGATTTAAACAAATAATAAAAATAATTTTTGATAAATAAAAATATTTAATATGTCTGTTCTACCCTGCATTATTATAAAAATATTATTTTATTTCTTATCTTGATATTTATACGCGCTACTATTTTAACTTTTGTATTGTTAAAGGTTCGGTTCTGCGCCTTGTAAATAGAGTATACAAATATTCAGTGCTGTGATTGAACCCCTTACCTTTGGAATTTTCTACAAGTGTACACCTACTCAGGGCAAGAAATCAATTCATAACATCAATCAAAACATTAATTCCTGTTCGAAATCGCGAAGAGTTTCTTTATGAATTAATTACCAACGCTTGGGTAAACTTCGAAACGATGTTGAAGATATATGTAGGTACATACATACGTACCAACCTATTGTGAATTTGTAACACAATTTAAAAACAAGCGTGTATTGCTGCAGAACTATATTTCGATCGGTCTGGTGATAACTGTTTGCTTTGTCGGATTTAAATTTAAATTTTATCGTAGCGTTAAATTATCAAGATTATGTAAATCAAGAAACAGCGTGGAAAATGTTAAATCATTTCTCTTAATGGTTTGCTTGACCTGAAATAATTTATCATTCTAGAAACTGACATTAGTTAAGACGATATCGAACTAAAGATCAATATTAAAAGTAAACTATCAAATCTACCCAGAACCCACGTTCAGGGTTGCCAACTGTCGTAAAAAATACGAAATCGGTTCTACAGCGAATAACACATTATTTTTGATCAATTTTGCATTTCAATATAATTTTGACTGCATAAATATATTAGTGACAATTTTTATAATCTTTTTATTACGTTACATAGAGTTAAGTGTAATTGATAGATAAAATTAAGTGTAGGTATTACGTATTGAAATTTATAATGTTGATGTTTTTTTTTGGCAGCCAAGTTAAATACTTCTCTCAACATCATACAGATTATATTATTATTTATCTACATTATAGCAGATGGTAGTGCTTTTCGGTAAAGTAGTAGTTCAAATATTTTTATTATTGCAATTTTGAAGAAAATAATGAATTGATATAACTAAAGAGATAATTGCTAAATTCAATCATGGAATAAAGTTGTCTAGTTAACTACCGGGGAACATTAGGGATGAAAAAAATATATAAACTTTGAAGAGGAAACCAAAGAAATATTTGATGCATTTGAACGAAATTCTACCTCATTTTGTTTATATATGGAAAAATCATTTTGTAACTGAATTTTATAAAGAATAAATAAAAATATTAAATTATTAATTAAACTTATAGAAAAGGTTACAAAATGTTTATATAAACAATGTGTATGTGGAAAACGGTACAGGATAGGCGGTCTAAATAGTGGATAGTCTATTTCAATACCGGACATTGGCTAACTGGTAACCCTGCTAGAATTATTTTTAGGCTTTCTACTAATTAAGCATCATGCATTTTATACTAGTAACAGCATGTGTGACGATTGTTTGATGGCAATTTGATGTCAAAGTTTCCGAAATTTAACATCTTAAGTTGAGATTTTAATAATAATTATAATAAATATAAATATGTTATTTCAAATATCATTTTACCGTACTGTGAATGTTCTCATTTATTGTTTTTAATTAACTTTTTGTTAACTTTATTAAACACTATCTCTTATATTAGGTCCTTACATATGAAATTGGCGTTTAGTATGGGAGGAACATAAAGCTGATTTTTTTTTATTTTAATATACTTATTTAATCAAAGTATGTACCATTGCTATCTATGCACTTTTGCCATCTCATAGGTAGTTCATCGATCCCTATACTAAAAAAACTATTCGGATGGAATCAATAAAATCTTTGAAGGCGGTTTGGACTGCCCCATCGGAGTTGAATTTTTTCCTTTGCAAGAAGTTATCCAAATTTCGAAAAAAATGCTAATCTGTTGGGGCAAGGTTCGGAGAGTACGGTGGATGTCTTAGACATTCCAATTGAAGCTCCTCTAATTTGGTAGCCGTCTGTTGTGCAGTGTGAGGTCTAGCGTTATCATGAAGCAGCAGTGGCCTAGAGCGATTAACCAGCCTCGGTTGTTTAGCAGCTAGCTTTTCCATCATGGTTTACAGTTGCTGACAATAGATATCTGCTGTAATCGTCTGGCCAGATTTAAGAAAGCTGTAGTGAACGACACCAGCACTAGTCCACCAAACGCTCACAAGTAACTTTTTTGGAGTCAATTTTCTCTTGGGGCATGGTTTGGCTGGTTCGGCAGGGTTCAGCCATTGCAATGAGCGCTTCCGATTATCGTACAGGATCCACTTTTCATCACAGGTAATGATTCGATTTAAAATCCCTTCATTATTGTGCCGGTTGAGTAATGCAACGCAGCAGTCAACGCGCGTTGGTTGATTTGCTTCACTCAATTCGTGAGGTACCCACCTTTCAAGCTTTTTCACCTTACCAATTTGCTTCAAGTGGATTAAAACAGTTTTATCACTAACACCGCAGCCTGCAGCAAACTCGGATGTGGTTTGCGATGGATCCGCTTCCACAATAGCCTTCAATTCTTCATTATCAACTTTGGTCTCCGGCCGTCCACGGGGCTTGTTCTGCAGGTCGAAATTTCCAGAACGAAAACGTTGGAACCATAAACGCACCGTGTTTTCTTTTGCGGCACCGTCGCCATACACATCATTAATCCTTCGAGCCGTTTCTGCAGCACTGGTGGCACGGTGGAACTCGTACTCGTAAATAACGCGATATTTCAAGTTTTTCATTTTGTAAACTGAGTGACGCAAAGAAAAAAACAATTGAGGAAAAGACAAATGAATTATAATTTTCAAAACACAAATACATGAGTAAATAGCTGTATAAATTTGGATTTGGAATTCCTAACCAAAGAGAAGATATTTGAAATCAAATTTGCTAGTACGGCAAAACGCCAATTTCATATGTAAAGACCTAATATTAACAATTGTCTCAATTAAAAAATACGTTTGTACTCCTGCTTTTCATAGACAAGCGTTTAACTTTGATGGGGCAGTAATCAACAAAAGGAAAATGTAATTTTATATTGTTGTACATGTAAAAATATATTGCATCATGATAAAAAAATAAAACAAATAAAAAACATATTAATAAAATATTTTGATTAATGACGATCCCTCTGGGATCAGAAATCCATTGTTGTTTTTTTTTCATCCCCTTGTTCTAGTAGGATCGGGAGCCCAAAGACTCGATAAGGTGTTTCCATGTTCCCCTGTCTTGCGCTGCTTTTGTATAAGTCAAAGTCTAGACCAATTTTGTTTTCATACACATTTTTCTGTTATCTCTCCCAGCTTAATCTGGGGCGATCCACCGGCCGTCATCTTTCCGGGGTTGCCAGGAAGATTCTTCTTGGTATTCGTCCGATTAAACTCGTAACATTCCATGAATTGTGTACTGTGTTGTGTTGTATTGTGTAAATAAAATAAAATTAGGCGAGAGGTAAGCATTCACCATTAGACCAACAAGCTACTCAACTACAACAAAATAATTTTTTTTTTTCAAAAATTCCTTAATTTAATTTGTTTTTTTCTTTTATAAATCTAACATTAATGAACAAAGAGTCCTTTTAAATCCATGGACTATTCCTGAAATCTCGGAATTGAAAGTTTGGTTCGGTATTCGATTCACCTTTGAAGTGCATACGTACCTGTTATAATTCTATGCACACGCGTATTCTACTCCAACAATCCCACTGCCCAAACGAATAATGGGCATAGCGTGTGCACCGGTCTTTAAAACTCTGACGTGGTCACCATTCAGCGCACGATTTTATCCATATTGTTTGCAATGACTTTTGGGAGTTTTTTAATTTATTTTACAATTTGGATATAATGATAAAGGCTCCTTTGCGATACTTTTAACACATCTGTGCATTTATCGCCTTTTAATAAGTTTCTTTTAATTGTTTCTTGATCACACAGCAATATCATAATATAATTATATTTCATCAAATATAATTATATTATGGAGTATACAAAGTAGTAATTATGTACTATATAACTGACCAGAGTGTATAAATTTATCTCTAAAAAAAAGTATATATATTTATATATATATATTTATATATATATATATATATATATATTTAATAAGAAATAAATAAATGAAATTAAGAGAAATACACAAATATCAAATTTATAAAACTGAAAAATTGAATGCTGGAACCTGGATTCGAACCACGGACCTCTGTCTTTCGCGGACAGCGTGTTACCAATTTCACTATCCCAGCTACTTAATAAGTCTTCAATATTTGATAGTTATATATTTCTCTTTGAATAATTAATTCACTTATTTATATTATTACATTTTTGTTCGGGAAGTAATCGATTATTACGAGAATATTAAGCTTTGAATAGAAGCTTTGACGTCTTCCCGCTAGTCGATTTCCGAATAATGGAAGTATTCTTTGCTAAACTGCAAATAAAATATATATTTTATTTATATTTTTCATTTATTTATGGAAGTTTTATTATTTGATATTTGTGTATTTCTCTCAATTTCATTTATTTATTTCTTATTAAATATTAATTCACTTATTTATATTATTCCTTAATAAATAATACGGGACTCGCTTCCATAAATAAATGAAAAATATAAATAACATATATACTTTATTTGCAATTTAGCAAAGAATACTTCCATTATTTCGGAAATCGACTAGCGGGAAGACGTCAAAGCTTCGTTTGATATTCTCGTAACAGTCGATTACTCTCCGAATAAAAAATGGAATAATATAAATAACTGAATTAATAATTCAAAGAGAAACATATAACTACATATAAAGAGAGAGAAAGAGAAAGAGAGAAACATATAAATATTGACGACTTATTAAGTAGCTGGGATAGTGAAATTGGTATCACGTTGTCCGCGTAAGACAAAGGTCCGTGGTTCGAATCCAGGTTCCAGCATTTAATTTTTCAGTTTTATTATTTGATATTTGTGTGTTTCTCTTAATTTCATTTATTTATTTCTTAATAAATATTACGGGACTCGCTTCCATAAATAAATGAAAAATATTAATACATATATATATATTATATATATATATATATCTATATATATATATATATGTGGTGTGAATTGTTTCTTTCTTGAAGACTGCAAGGGCATTGATTAATAAAATAAATAAGTAAATTGGAATACTCCATTTCAACAGTCGTATTAGCCGTACTAACTCTATAAGTACTGGGTGTGCGTAAAACGTATAGATTTACGTATCTGATGCATAGGTCGAGAGGTCGAACGCCGAAACGATCATGAGTCAAGCCTATTTTTATATCAATTTATCACATATACCTACATAGACGATGGGTGCGGATGGTTAAAGAGGCAAGAATTGCCACGACATGGCATGATTTGAATTGCATAAATTTTGAAGAAGGGTACGATTACAACAGGAAAACAAAAAAGCAAATATTACATGTAAAAATATTTTTAATTAAAAACCACGTTTATATTTAAATAATATAATACTAACAAGTAAAAATAATATAATACTAATAAGTAAAAATATCTTTTTTGCTTAAGTCTCCAAATAAAAGGTGGGCGCTTACAGAATTGATATAGATGCTGCTGTTGATGAAAGGAAAGCGCTCTCGCTTTTGTTTTGAGAGTGAGGCAAACAATTTTTGGCCGAATTTTTTTTTTACGTTTTAGTATATTAGAATATAAGTGTGGTTTTTAAAAAAAATATATAAATATTTTTTTAAAAACGTACAAATGACTTGTAGAAAACTAGTGCCATCTTTTGGTGAGTTCATTAACTAATTTCCCATATAATACTTTGATTTATTATTTATGATGGATTACTAAATTAATTAACTAAGGATAAATTATAGAAGACTCACAGAGACGAAGCTATTAATATAGAAAAGTGGATGGATGGAAGATCTATACATATGTTGGAATCAAAAATATTTCAGATGTTGAACTGGTCTCTGCTAGAGGCATCTGTTATTTATTTTTTCTAATTAACAATATAGTATACATAAATTTTGCAACTTGTAATGATACCTCTATATTTTAATAATGAATTTACTAAATAAATTAGTGACAACATATTATGTTGTCATCGAGAATACGTCTGTGTGAAAAATTTCAGCTTGATAGAGAACATGCGGGCTGTAAGTCATGGTTCATCGTATAAAAAGACTTCCATACACGTTTCTCATATTCACAGCTTCGTCTCTGTGAGACTTCTATAATTTATCTTAATTCACTAATCATCCCTCTTTGGATAAATCCAGAAATTGTGTTCTCAGAACATACAAATAAGTATTAGAGTTATTACAATTTATCACAATTCGTTGTAATATTTCTTTAATATTCTTTCTGTTTTGTTTTGAAAAGTTAAACTTTTTAGTCTGTCAAGTAAAATAAATTGTTGCTGTTAAATAATTTGGGATTTTGTAGTATTTGGTTATCCAAATATAATAATTTCGTTCGTCTGTCTGTCGGTCCGTAAATTCTTGGTGGATTTAAATCTTTAGATAATTAGAGTGTGACACACAATCAGCGCGCGGCTCAAGCAACACGCAAAAAGGTCGAAATTACACGCTCTTGAAGTTTTTATATTATTGTTTTATTATATTTAGTATTAGGTTTAGGCAAATTGTTAATTAAAAAACATAAATCGCACCCCCGCTCAAATAGTGTCACTACTCAAAAAATTACATTACGTTACGTGACACTGTTAATTTATGTTTACAATTTTGGTTAAAAATACAATGACACTAGTGCCCTCTAGGGACAAACATTTGAACTATTTGCACATGACGCTTTCTGAGACAATATTTTGAAGTATTGTGAAACTAATGGAGCAATAAAATTGATTTTTTTATTTTTTTGAGTTGAGACACCATTTGAGCGGGGGTTCGAAATGGTTTTCTATTCATGAATTTTCAGCTTTAAAATTTTGCAATTATTATGTCCCGTGATCTTTCACGGGTGTATGGCTAGAATTATAATATTCTGTCAGATGAATATTTAAAAACCCTTTCTCTAAAAAATCTGTATTTAAGTGCAACTCAACGTATTTAATGACAGACATACATATGTGAGGTATAAAAGCAAAGACAGTGAATGGACATCCACCGCTTTCCCCACCATTTTATGAGCGAAAGCTCCCATATCGGTCCTTCTCATACGTCGCCAGGTTGACAATTTTTTACTCTAAAGGCCATCTCTGTGTCATGTCGTGTAAAGGGCGACGCGACCCGAAGAGGCCCGCAATAGTCAGTTCACTGTACCTCATCCACATATCACACTTTATCTGGAAATACCAAAAAAAAGCATAAAATAAAGGTAAAAGAACAAAACGGTAAGACAACATATAGGAAACAGAAATAGAAAGTTCATTTTAAAAAGCAGAGACAGTAATATTAAAAAAAAATTAATTTAGTCAAGGATTACTAATTTATAATGTACTGAATTCGAGATTTTATAGGAAAAATTGCCTGTAAATATATAGGTAACATGGTTTTGGAAGGGATAGGTACATACAATTTAGAATTTAGTTCATTTTAAATTAATAATCCTTGGTGAGAGCATTCAAAACATTTATTCATGTTTTTGGATATTGCTGCCTTTACTTTTATACCTCACATATAATGTTTTATATAATTTCTCGTCAAACAATAATTATTATTAATAATTTAACATTTTTTAATAATGTTTCAATTTGATGCATACATACATTCAAATCTCGAAAGAAAACCTCGATAATTTTTATTTTCTTTAAATTTTGAAAATGTCCAAATCTATAAGTATAATTATTTTTTAAATTAATAGGGTAACAAAAAAATTAAATTACTTGACATTATCTGATTCAGACAAAAGTATGAAAACGTTAGTTATAACGTCATCCTTGACGAAATAAGTAACGACATAACGTCATACAAGTGACGTTGTAACCATGTCCGACTATATTAAAAATTAACATTGTTAATAAAACAAAATTAAATTCTTAAAATAATCAACAATTAGTATGTGTTTATTAAAGAAACACAATGACGTCACCTGACTAAAATTAATTAATCTGCGTATTTCTACCTCCCGTGATTTACATTAGTAAAGAGGACCGAACTGCCGTTTGAGTAACGCAGGAAGTGGAAAAAGTGATGCAATGTAGAAGTACTGTTTAAGCTACTGGCAGATCCGATTCTGTTCGGCTGGGTCACGGATATCTAAGACTTAACGATTATCTGTATTTATGAGTATTAATGTCTCGGGTTTGTCTGTATTCAAGTGTATTCGTGGGTATTCATGACTCGGGAGCTCTTGGATCCAAGTCTGTTATGATCGATAGCTTAACCTTAAACATCAGCTCTACATTTGACTGTACGTAGTTCACATCACTGTCATAAGTGCTCCCCAAAATGATCAGTGGGATAGGTTCCTGCACCATAAATCCCAGGCGCGTGCCTACATACATACATTAAAGTATGAGTTTTACGTAGACATTTACATATTTCGGAAAAAAACATAGAAATGAAACACTTAAGTCACAGAATATTATTTTATATTAAAATATGAATATTGTTGTGGGACCTGGCTGCGGGAGGCAAATGAAACGCTAAAGCAATCTTAACTTAAATTTATATCACAAAGTTTTTCAATACAAATTTAGTTCTTAAATTGACAATAAATAAATGTTTCTAGAATATTTCAAATTTTTTAATTCGCGCAAATTATCTCTAGTCACTCATCTTTTTATTATACTGTTTCTATTCCTTCAATCACTTTCTTGAATAGTCTGTTAAATTTCGCATGTTATTTAAATCTCTCACGTTCATACTAGAAAGACTTTTCGTTTGTCAGTAGGTACCTACTCGCCCGATATTTATCACAAGGTTTACAACGCGATGGCCACACTGTTCTTCGCCACGGTTTTGTCGCTGGTAAAGACGCGTTAGTCAAATGTCAAACAATACTTCATTGCGCGTCGCGGTGCTCCTTGTAGATATAATATATATATATAATATATTATATCTATATATATATATATATATATATATCTGACCCATGTTCGTCAAGATGCTCCTATATAATATTCTATAACCTCCTAGTAACTTGCAATTTTAGTGTAAAAAGTGTACAGTGCTATAAAGACACCGTGAAATTCTTTCTGCTTCCAATATCTCGTGACAATATTGTGATAGGAATATTACGAGACAAATTTTTAATTCGAAATATATCTATATATTAATTACTCCAACCAATGTCGTTTCTGCATTTGGATAATTTCTGTTGCCAGTTTAAAAAAAAACATTTTAGAGTACATTAAAAAGATTAAAAAATATAGGAATACGAACAAACTGATATCAAAAAACATCCAAATCCAAATTATCGAAAATTAAAATATCGGAATTTATAGATTTTTTAAAATATTTTCGTGGAATCCGTGTATTCAAAACAGCCGACGTAATTGCAGTCAACGGATTTTTGTGCTGGCCATACCGCTTTATGACATTGACGGTAAGTACATGTTTACGCATTTCTCTTTTCTTTTTATTGTTTTTGCGTGGTTTTTGCATTAATCTTGCTTCAATAAACGTTCAAAACATTTATTTTACGCTTTATTTTTAAACGCTTTATATATTTTTTTTAAACTGCGAAGTGATCTTAACCCTACATTCAAAAACATACGTCTCTCATATAACCTCAAAAGTAGCACAGCGCGTGACGCGAAATGTGTCATTTTTATTGTTTTTGCATTAAACTCGCTTCAATAATACGTTCATTTGAACATGAACATTTATTACGCTTCATATTTATTTTATAACCTCAAAAGTAGCACAGTGCGTTGCGCGAAATGTGTCATTTTCCCCGTATTTATACATAAATATATTATTTTTCAGAATTCCAATGGAAGACTCAACATCACAAACCGGCAATTTGATGGAGGAGCTTTGTGGAAATGACTGGAGGATTGCAAGACGAAGAATTGAAAATATGACTCAAGAAGAACGAGAGAGTCAGAATGCGAGACAAAGGAATATGACTCAAGATGAACGCGACAGGCAGAATGCGAGACGAAGGATTGAAAATATGACTCAAGATGAACGCGAAAGGCAGAATGCGATTCGAGTTCACAATATGAATGAAGACCAGCGTGAACGTAACAATGCCAGACGTAGAGTGTCAAAAATAACAGAAGAGGAACGTGAAAGAAGGAATGCTATTCGTAGAATATCAAACATGACAGAAGCGGAACGCGAAAGAAGAAATGCTAGGCAAAGAGTGTATGCTGAAGGAAGAAATGCGACATCTTCTTATTTTAAATGTGCCATTAACAATTTTAATTCACTTGCAGATCAGCATTATTTAGGTTCCATGGAGAAGCAGTGTACTGTAGAACATTGCAAGGCGGTTCATTTTGGTGCTGAAAAGGGTAAGTTACTTCATTGCTGTTGCCACAATGGAAAAATATCCCCGCAAGTACTGCCGGAATATCCAGAAGAATTGCGGAGATTATTTCTAGAAAACAGTAATGAGTCTAAAAATTTTAAGGAATTTATTCGTCAGTATAACTGTGCTAATGCATTTGCATCTTTCGGAGCGCAAATAACTGACATACCAGGTGTAGGCCCGTATTGTTTAAAAATTTCAGGTGAAGTATATCATAGAACGTCTAGAAGTTTGCAGAGTGATGGAGAGGTGCCGGCATATGCGCAACTATATGTTTACGATGCGGATGAAGCAGTCAGGGTACGTATGAGCCATCCGTCTAACCTTAGATGTCAACAAAATATAATGAAAACTATTGATAATGTCATCCGTCGTGTAAGTCCATATGCTCTCCAATACAAAAGGTTGAAAGAAGCGGTTGAGGAAGAAGAATCTAGAGTTGCAGAGCACGGGGGCCAGATGCGGAATATTCAACTACTCTTTACGCGTTCTTCATTAGATGACCAAAGAAGGTATAATGCTCCATCTAATAATAACGAAGTCGCCATTGTGTATGTAGCAGATCACGAAGGTAGGTTACCATCAAACGTAGATGTTGCTGTTCACCCTAAGAATGTAGGAGGTCTGCAGCGTATTAATATGTTATCAAAACATTTAGATCCGATGGTTTTTCCATTGTTATTTCCATCAGGTGAATTTGGTTGGACTCTAGGTATTGAACATCATCCAGATTTTCAAACAAACCGACGTCAGTCAGTTACACCTATGCAGTTTTACGCAAGTAGGATAGCTGTACGAAGAAACATTTTTAATTCAGTGCATTATGCAGGTAAACTTTTTCAGCAATATTTAATTCATGCATATATTGTATGTGAATCAAGTCGTTTGAATTACATTAGAACAAATCAACGACGAACAAATCAACGACATTTGAGAGTTGAATGTTATCAAGGATTGCAAGACTATATCAGGAATATGGCGACGGAAAGAGGAGCACGACCAGG
>JADDOH010016300.1:0-10244 GCA_016648135.1 Agrypnia vestita | reverse complement strand
TGAAATTGGAATGCATGCGTAGGGTGAGATAGGCTTAATAAGCTATTATCTATTATTTTTTACTTGATTTGTGCGATGTGCACGTGGGACGTTTCGGTGAATTCCCAATTTTGCGCTGAATAAAATAAAACAATTCTATTTAATTATTTTATTTTTATTAAACTAATATTTTACTGCTTACACCTGATATTGTTGTGAATACCTACTTCTTTCTTTATTATATATGGAAAGAAGTATATAAAACAATATGTAAAAGCCTATAATGTGCGTAAACAAATAATAATAAAATATTTCTTTTTACATAAAAGCACAAGTAGCGGTTTTACTTTCCCCGAAACTATATTCCTTCGAACTTCTTTAAATTTTAAAAATTAACGTCATAAAAATAGCCAACGGTTGAGCCGTCGAGAAGCGTCGCGTTGAACCGTAGACAGTTGACCATCGTCCCGAGGTTTAGATAGAACGTCCGCGACGTCCGCGTAACGAAGTTGACGCGTCAACTAGTTGACGAATTCAACTAGTTGATCGTCTCGATCGATGGACGGCGTGACGGACTCGTTTCGTCGTACTTTTCAAAACCGTCGACGACACCTCACTAGTAGAAACTGATTCGAGAAACTCTCCAAAAGTCTGGAAAACGCGAGGAACTTCTCGAAAACGCGGGAAACGTCTCGGAATTTCAATATCACAGCATTAGCGAATATAAATACGACACACGGAAGTAAGGAGTGAGTTGTTTTCCGTGCGCGTTGACAGCGATAACAAAGCGAAGGTAGCCGCGAGCGTCGGGTCAGGCCAGCCAAGCGAGCGGTAGCGGCGAGAAGCCAGTGGTGCAAATCGAGCGGTAATTCGATAGCGAATCTAGAAAGTTCTTACGTAGCGAAATAAAACCGAAACGAAATTAATAAGTGCGGAAATTGATGGAATATTCTGGTGAACAGTGAATAAAGTGTTAAAGCGAATATAAAGTGTCTATTTACGAGTGATAAATTTGCGAAACAGTTTAATTTAAATAATAGCGTTAAGTTTAATAGTGTTAAGAGACTTTGTACGTTTGTTTAAGTAATTAATCAGTAATTAATAAATCCATTATTAAATCCCAGCGTTTTCACTAATTCCTCCTGCAGCCTCGACACGCGACAGTATGAACAAAACTAGCAAAGGTAGCAATATCCAAAATAGATTAATGCAGTCATCGAGGATTACTAATTTATAATGTGCTGAATTCGAGATTTTAAAGGAAACATAGCCTATAATTTTATAGGAAACATTATTTTGGAAGCGAAGGATACATAAAATCAAGAATTTAGTACTTTTTAAATTAGTAACCCTCGGTGACTGCATTCAAAACATTTTAAAGGATGTTTTGAATGCAAATAATGTAAGGTAAGGAATCAAATCAAAAAGTTGCATTTAATATTTAAGGGGGGGGGGTAAGGTTTTTAACTTTTATTTTTTGCATTTTATTTTTAATTTTTTAAATGAATGTATAACATCGCAAGAATATTGTGTCTATTGTGTCATCGCAAGAAATTTCAAGTCAATCGGAGCAAAATTGACGAAATTATGAACAATTGAGCGATACTCAGACTGATTTTCTATACCTGCTCGGGCAGGTAAGAGACGCGCTCACCTGAGGACTACCGGACGTGCTATTGTACTGGAAGAGTTTTGCGTAGACAAGGACAAAAAGATGCTGATGATGAAAGCTCTTTGCTGTGTGAACATGGCATCGACGATTATGTGTAAGTATAAAATAAGTGTTGAGTTTTATTTTGAATTTTACAGTGTGCAAAACTTTAAAGAGTTTTCCCCACATCTTACGTTTTCAAAGTCGGTGACCATCATAACTTCAAAACTACTGCACCGATCCTTTTGAAATTTCTGTACATAATTCACGAGGTAACGCTGGAGAGTTTTTTTTTTCAAATTTGTTATTAATTTTTATTTTTTAATAACAAATTAGTCGATATTTTTCGCAAAAAATAGCGTTTTTCCCTTCAAGGTGTTCCAAAAAATTGAAAAATTGAAATTTCAAAAAACCCTCCCAGCGTTACCTGGGAAAACCTATTATCTAACGAATGAACTTTGATTTTTTGATTTCAGATTATCTAGCACCAAGTTACGATGGACACCGCAATTCTCCTTTTTTCCGAGACACGTCCGAATAATTGCTGCCATTGCCGTATTTTTTAATAATTCGTCTTGAAAATTTTACATAATATTCTTCAAATGTCATACTTTAATGTACCATTAGTTTTAATAAAGAGGTTTCAACTGTGTCGTCACAAAAAATTCACAAAAACATGCCTTTTTTTGTACGAATTAACCTTACCCCCACCTTAAGGAAAAATATTCATTAAAAGAAAAAAAATCGAAAAACAATTTCAACGTAACTTTTCCTAACGTAAAGAAAATATACAAATATAAACAATTTAGATCTCCATATGAAATTACATTCAGAATTGAAGAAAAGACGGAAGGAACTTCGGTTTTGAGGGTCTCCCGACCGCACATAATTTTATAAATCTGTAAAATTAACTTGATGTTTCTAGCTTTATTTGAGAAACCAATCATTATAAACATTAATTCCAAATACAGGCTGTCTCATAGTTAGTAGCAAAAACTTTACAAGTGGATTCCTGCCAGATAATGAGTCAAAAATTTTCAAGCAAGGATGACCTAATATCAACAGTTATGGAGTTTTTATCATTTTATTCGACTTGTATTAAAGCCAATGAGTTTTTCACAATCGATATAAATTACTACAATGATACTTCGACTTTTCGCAAAAAATAAGTCAGAAATATTGGAAAACAATGCAAATTTTGATATTGCATGTCTCCACAACTATTGATATTGGGTCTTGGTTGCTTGAACATTTTCGACTCATGTCATGGCAGAAATTCACCTGTAAAATGTTTGCTTCTAGCTATGAGACACCCTGTATGTGCATAGCGCAACTAGGCAGCTATTTTTTTCAACAATTGTATGTTTGTATTGTTTTTACTTCTTGAGTATTGTCTGATGTAATCGGGATTATGGATTTTGTTGACAATATTTTTTTTATTATTTTTTATTTATTTATTTATTAATTGACGCCCTATATGGCTTTTAAAATAGGTAGGTAAAGTGTAGTACATTAACAGAATATATAGTTTAAAGAAAAAAAATAATATCATGTAAACATAATAATGCCATAAGTGGAAAGAAAATACTTAAAATACAGCAAAAAATATATAAAGATAAATATAATATAAAGTAAAAAGCAAGTATGTAAAAAGCAGAAGCATAAGAAACACATAATAAAATAGAAATTAAAAAACAAAAAAGTTATAATGTACAGTGAAAAAATATAGTACAAGCTTTGAAAGTCATAATGTAATAAAAATATACATAAAAATACAAATCAAATATTTACGTCCAATTCGACAAATACTAGTAATCTTTCAATACACCTTTTTATATACGTTTGAATAATATACAGTTATTGGCAAAGACGTCCAGTTGCTCGTACCTGTTTGCTAGTCTAGGAAGCCCTTGCAGTGGGGAATTAAAGATATAGTTAGTAGCTGCAGTTTCCACGGCAAAACCTGCATGACTTCTAGTTATGCGAGACGGAACACGCAAGCAGATACGTTCTAGTAGTTGAGGACAGTTTTCTTTGTAGATGTGGTAAAGGGACGTTTCTTTGTAAAGTATAAAATACAGGTAATAGTTGGAGCATCAGTCTTGAAAATGTTGTGCAGTGGGATCAAAGAGGCATATTATAACCTCTTTGAGTGGGATAGTCAAAACGTTTTTTGAGTATGATTTTAATCATTGTTATAATTGAAATATTGGCATTGAATTACATTTATATGCTGCGCCCCACACAATTATTCCATAATGCAACAGTGACTGCACACGGGCAATTAAACTGTTTTAATGATTGTATTTTCAAAATGAGAAAAGTAAATGACACAAAATAAGTTTTTTCGGAGTTGTTAATAATAAATTGTTATTGACCCATATTCTGGTTAGCAGTATTCATTAATTCAATCCAATTACAGCAGCCGGCAAACATCTTGAAATTTTACGGCGTAGTGGGGGAAAGTTTGCGCGTGTACCATTCCACCAAAGAGACCCAAATTTTGTCTTCTGCGCATTCCCCCACTACGCCAAAGAATTTCAAGATGTTTGCCGGCAACTGTACCGTTTTCTATTAATAATAATAATGACAAAGATATTAATATATGCAATAGATAATATTTTCCCATTTAAATTGATTTTGAACAAATTGTTTACGTAAATAAATTATGAAAAACAATGACCTAAACCAATGCCTTGTTGAATACCAAATTGCGGAAATTCTGGATGACAATAAGGTATTTATTTTGATAAATGTTATTTTTGAAAAGGATAACTCTGAATCGATTTTTTGCATTACCTACCTATAAAGCCAATTTTTTTATTATTTAAATTTATCTATTGTGATACACACTATCGAGCTATTGACGTAAATCAATAAAAATACAAATTTATTTCTATCCTTTTTCTAAGGTTTTCTAGATAATTGATGTCAATGTATCGATCGCATTCTGTGTTTTTTTTTTTTACCTTTACCACAATTTTTCTAAAAAGTAAATTGATGAAGACTTGAAATATATAATTAATGAATTTTGTTAATTGTCTTTTTAAAATTTTTTAAAAAATTTTGAAAATGTTGAGACATAATAGGTATATTGACAAACACCATCTATTAAAGATTGTGAGGAAAGAACTTTTTTCGTTATAGGTAGTCAAAGCTTCTTGCATTTGCCAACAGATGTCAGTAGTGCATTTTTCCTAAAAATCTATCATGGAAAATATAGATTCTTTATACATTTTAAACTAAAAAGCTTCATTCAAATGCCGACAGATGTCTTGAAACATTTTTGCTAAAATTATTATTATGGTAGGTACCTACGTTTTTTGATTTTAGATTTAGATTTTATTGAAGTTGTATTTCTTTTGGTGCATTTGGATAACATTTTCATCGTAACGGAAGTTGAGCACGCGCAGCATGTAACGGAAATGCGAGACCACGAAATGCGTACACAAACAATAAGTAAAAAAAAAATTTAATAAAAATGATTATATGTTATAAGTAAAAATAATAAAACGAAAATAAGAAAACTTCTTTTTGAAAGATTAATAATAAAAAATAAAATCAACAATAGAAGATAAAAGTTGATTTAAAAAATTAAGAAAAAGTAAAAATATTTTTGAAACAATAATAAAAAAATAAACAATAGTAAGTTAAGCAATAAAAGATAAAACAAACATAACAAAAATGCATACAAATACAACGGTACTAGTCCAAAAAAGAACAAAATGCCACTCCACTCAGTTACACTAGCATATTCCAATTTTTTTATCGTGCCGTCTTCTATCGATTTGTCAATCTAATTTAATCCCAATTATAATTATTTCGTTTTCTGTCTGTCCGTCCATCCGTCCGCGAAGATTCGTGTAACGTCCGTAACTTTATTTCTCGAAAAAAAAAATCCCATTTTTTTTTCAAGTAGGTACCAGTATTTAGATTACTATTTAAATAGTATTAGAATCACTGAGCATGCTCACTAACAGGAGTAGTTCCTGTGTGTATCACACTCACCAAGACCCCACTTTACCACAATTGAGACGCAGGTGGGCATGACGCTAATAATGAATAATGACTATGCATGATTGAGAAAATCGTTTACCTTCAATACGCAATACCTGTGACATTCAGAGACTTTTTATGAAACATATCTGGCAAGCTTGTAGGTACCAAAGTAAACACTGTATGACTCCCATCATGGCGGCTTAGCCAGACTTGGAGAGAAATATCTCTTCGTCTCCTGGTTCCAGATTCAAGAGACCATATTCGGGTTCCCATCCATAGGCTGAATGGGTTCAATGGTTCAAGGGACACTATCCAGGTTCCTGTTCAGCCAACGGGTGGGGACCTGGCTATGGTCTCTCGCGATACCCCGTCTCCCCTCTGCTATATGGCGCATGACGAAGAAATGTACCTAACTATCTATCTGAAAGAAAGTCTTCACAGAATCAACAAAAAATGATCGAAACAAAGCGGAGAAAAAATTTGGGTTGGACAGCATTCGGAAACTTCAGCCATAAGAAGAAGCAAAGAAGGTATCTCAGAAGAAAAATAAGAAAGAAATCTTGAAGAATATATATAAGAATATCTTAAAGAAAAAGAAGAAAATAGCAGAAGGGACGCCCATTTACGACGAGCGATCAGTGACTCTCCCCTCACCCAGGACCGTTAATTTTATGAGCCAAAGCTTCTACATCAGTTCTTCTCATTTGCCGCTATAGTCCAGCCATTTGATAGTTTTACCTGATTCCGGGAGTTTTGAAAATGGGTAATTTTATTGATTTCGATGTGCTCTTTCCGAATTTTAAGTTTGCCACCTCGTATCTTTGCCGCTCGCGCCACCATTTTGGAAAAATGGCGCCTAAAAGCCGTTTTTTGACAATTTCTCCTTTCTAACTCATTTTACGATAAAAACATGTCATACAAAATGATACTAGAAAAAAATTCTACGATTTATGTAATAATCTTTTTTTCCATAAAATCAATCAAGTGATAAAAAATCAATCACGCGTAGTAAAAAAACTAATTTCCACACCACTTTGGCAGAGTAGAGTAGATAGAGTAAGTGGCGCGTTTTTTTATGGTGGTATCCCTAATAGACCTAATTCACGTGAAATTCACTATTTCAAAACTTAGCGCGTTAAGGTACAGATACACATGCTTCTTTAGTGGCATGCTAATGAGCATGCCACTAATAAGCATGCCCTAACAACTGTACACACTTGCTCATTACTGGCATGCTTATTAGTGGCATGGTCATAAATAAGCATGCCCAAAGCTAACAATCAAACACACATGCTTATTAGTGGCATGCTCTTGTCATAGAATAGAGACGCTCTTGTTCAAAATGGAAACTTTGCAAACTGAAATAGAAAATTCAAGTGAACCAATAAATCAAAAAAGTTCCCGAGTTTCCATCCGCACATTTTTGATTTTAGTTTATATAATTTTTATTGTAAGATTTCAATCATTCATGCCTATTAATAAAGTTTCGTAAACATTATTTCTCACTATATTATTTTTACACAACGGTGACCGAGTATTCCACAGACATTCGTGATTCCTATAATAAGTTACGAAAAGTAATGTTTTATTATCTCCCCAACGCGCTATATTTGTTTCATCTGTCGCGGACTGAGAAGATCGCATTGATAATACTAGCCGCGAAGCCCGCGAATGACATAAGCATGCTCATAAATAAGCAAGTCTGTTCACACATGCTCCAAAGATACCCCTTCTCTATGGTGAATGACAGTGGCATGCTTATAAATCAACCGGCGGTTGATTTTTGAGCATGCCACTAGGTGGCATGCTCATTTCTAGCAATGTGCGTACACACATGCCACTAATAAGCATGCCACTGTCAAAGTCGATACTGCGCATGCTCACGTGCCACTAAAGAAGCATGTTCGCTGTTCTTGATGTACCAGGTGTTGCGATTTCATTGTCTTTAGTATCTATCGATCGAAACGTCACAGACCGAATTTTCTTCGACATTGCTCTGCATTTTGTTCATCCCCATACCACTGCTGAACTTGGTGATAGGTTCGGAACAAATGTTGTCGTAATGCTGTCGTAATAATGTAAATTTACTTTTATGTTGTGATCATGCATATCTATAGTTGTTTAAAGACATCCTTTTCTTACTTTTTACATTACTGTAACTGTGTAATTCAAGAATGAGGAGTTCTCCAGCTTTAGCCATGATCTCTGGATCGGCATTTGGATTTTTGAGTACCTGGATGACCTCGTTTAAATCTGGATTTTTTTGAAGTACATTAATAAGTTTAATTTTTCCTTGATTAAATAATGCTGATGATGTATAACAAAATTATATGGTTGATTGGTGAATGTTACATAGTGAATTTGGCATTCTGTCCTCTCTGCCTACCCCTGGAGGGAAACAGCGTGATGATTAGTTAGTTAGTTTTTACATTGTGTAAAGCGATCACTTAATCCAGCCGTACGATTGGTCGTAAGCCCTATAAACAACCAATAGACTTCCATACCTACTTTTCCATATAAATAGTTTCTTCTCCATGAGACATTTATAATATATCTTATTTTATTAATGATGTTACCACTGGGGATAAAATTCAGCATTGTGTTCTTGAAAATTTTTAACATTCTCAGAATAATTTGAACGTTTATCGTTCTCACCGACGCGACGCTGTCTGAACTCTGAATAAATGTTTAAAAAAATCGAAGCACTTCTGCCTTCGTACCGGAAATTTTATATAGGATGTACCAGAGCAAGCAGCAGAAACTTGGCAGGTAGATTCCTGACTATGTTATGAGTCTAAAATGTTCAAGCAACCATGGCCTTATATCAATAGTTATGGAGATATGCAATATCAATGTTTGCATTTTTTTTCAATATTTCTTACTTATTTTTTGCTAAAAGTTGAACTATCATTACGTTTACATATGTCGATTATGAAAAATTCATTCACTTTAATATAAGTCGAATAAAATGATAAAACCTTGCAAAAATTGAAAAAAGTTATTTTTTACAAGATTTTTATCATTTTATTAAGTTGTATTGAAGAAAATGAATTTTTCATAATCGATATAAGTTACTGTAATGATAGTTCAACATTGTGCAAAAAATAAGTCAAAAATATTGAAAAAAAATGCAAACTTTGATATTACATATCTCCATAACTATTGATATTAATTAGGTCATGGTTGCTTGAACATTTTAGACTCACAACATAGTCAGGAATCTACCGGCCAAGTTTCTGCTGCTGACTCTGGTACACATGTATATGGTGTCACCATTCTTGGAGCAACCGCTACTGCTACGCCGAGAGCAAAGCGAAGGAGAGAAGATTGCAAATATAACCGTAACCCGTGACTTCCATGGCGAATTTCCCAAGTCGGCCCTGAGTGTCACAGATCTCACCTCCCTTCGTCCGTTTTGCATTATGTAATAATTAATTGCAATTATTTATATATTTTTCTATTATTTACAAATTAAAGAATTCATGTTGAAGATTGCTCACCGTTGGCGTCGCAGTAATAAATAAACCTTGCCCTGTAATTAGTCGTCGCGTAAATGTTTTGCAATTTCCGTATTTTTATTAACATTTTTATACAAAGCTAATAAACAGATGCATCATTCAAACAAAGCGATGTGCAGGCAGGAAGAATTGTGATAAAAATATGTTGAAATTAACAGAGATAGAAGAGATAAGGAGAAGAGAGCGTGACGAGTAGAAAAGGGGCATAATTCTTGGTTTATGTTTGCCCAAAAACATTACGCCAAATTGACTAATAAATTTTTATTTTCTTTCGTGTGATTAATTAGGTTCAACATTTTAATAAGCACAAAGCACAAGCATTTTTTAAGAAATGATTTTGAAATTTTTTGTATTAAATGCATAAAAAATACAAATTACAGATAGGTAAAACAACCGTAAAACAAAGTTCTTGATAAACTACTATGATCCAAATTTTGTACGTAAAACATAATATGTGCTAACATCTAATCAGAAACAATTTTCACCATGAAACTGCAGAAGATTGACAAAGCTCACCAAAACAGTTAATTAATCGCTGTAGGGCTTAACATTTACACTACATAGGCCCATGATATACATAGATTCTGAAATGCTCAATGCAAAAATATGTGGCTGTCTGTCCTATGTGGTATATATCCAACTGCATTAGAATCTATTGAGGTCCAAATGGCTATTTTGTATGCTCAAATTCCTCGTATATCATGATCTTCTACGGAGTTTAACGAACAAGAATTTCTAAGTATGTGGACACAAATCAGAGGAATGTCGCTCCACTTATGCAGGTTCAGAACACTGCCTTTAACTTTACTGTGCTCTAAAACTTTTGTTAATTCATATTTATTTATTTATCTTAATTCTTTAGTTCCACATACAATGTTGTGTTGGCCAATACATGATTTCACTCAAACATATTGCATTCCATCTAGTCATTTTAAAGTTTTTACAATAAAATTTTTGCACTCCCGTTTAAACCTGCTTTATATTCACCGTGTTTTGAATTTCCTTTGGCAGGCTATCGAAGATTCTTAGACCTTTGCACATCGTACAATTTTTTTGTGGTGTTTCTTCGGTAGTATTATGTTGTCGCTTCCTCTTGT
>JADDOH010016299.1:0-16501 GCA_016648135.1 Agrypnia vestita | reverse complement strand
TTAGAGTGAATGATCTGAAATGTGTATGTTTTTGCTGAAAATATTATATGAAAATATTAATGTTCAGATTTTTTAACATTTCAGAGCTCTCTAATATGATGGAAATTAATGGTTTTTTGATTTCAGATGGAACTGAATCACAATTTATGTAATAAAGTATCGCATTTTCATTGTTTTAATAAAAAGAGCGGGCGGGAGATGTTTTTATTTGCGCACAAGGCGCATTTTGTACCCTATTATCATCATATTTGCCAGATAAGCAACATTAAAGTTGTCTCAACACTTATAAAAAATTAAGTAGTAGAGTCACACACATGCACACACGCTGTAAGACATAAAAAGTTGTCTACAGATGACACAATAAATGACTGACTGTATGGCATAACAGATTGCCAACAGATCATTGGTAAAAAACATACATTTTTTATGGCAAGGAAAAATCTAAATACTTTTTCAAATACATTATTAATGAGTGAATCACAATCACATTAATATGGAAACATAAGTCTGACACCACCAACACAAAACCAGCCGCCGCTTATGAGCGACATACTGGGCTGGGTTTTTTCCATACAAATGCTCATGTAAACACACAAACCGGAATAACTTCCGTCAGAGGTGTCCGATTTTGATAATTCTTTTTGTATAATGATCAGTGGATCAAGACCTATCTAGAGAATATACACACTCATATGTGCAAATAATTTTGAATAAATTACAAAATTAGTTTTTTGTTGAAAAGTTTAAAAATTCATAACTATAGTAAGCTGCGACTTACAATAAAGTGTGATATATCAACAGATGCGCTGCGACGCACTCTATATAATAGACACAAAAAACTAAACCTAAAAGTTAATTTAGATTTTTAAGAGATTTAATTGTTGAAATTTCATAGCCCACCGGGCCAGAAAATGAGATATATTTTAACTGTTGCTTTAATAATAATGTCTCAAGGTTGCCACGCAATATGTCAGACTGTTTATTGAGACGCAGTCCATGTAATGACATATATGTAAATCCTCCGGGGGAGGTGCGTTTAATTTAATAATTAAAAAACTGTAATATATGTAGTAGAAATAAGCGGCCGAAACGCGCCATTTGTATGCAAACTGTAACTTGTTTTAATTGGCTTCGAGGCCGGGGCCTCCTGGTCCCGGCCGAGGGTATAAATATCGCATTCAAGGCGGACCGGCCTCAGTCTGGTTTAAAACGCCGTGGCAAACCCTTCACGTGTGTTTCATTTACTTACCCGACTACCTCCTACGATTTTGCTGCCTGCTGACATCGCCCGCTCCCGAGCTCGAGCCGAACTACGTCATCGAGATCTGCTGTTGCTGCCTGCTAACGCCGAGCGCTCTCGCTTCACGCCCGGTACTTGATATCGGCGGCGATCGCCTTGCGGTGTGCTGACACTGAGCGGACATTCACGCTCGGTACCTACTGCTTCTGCGGTGTGCTGACACTGAGCGGACGTTCACGCTCGGTACCTACTGCTTCTGCGGAGTGCTGACCGCTGGCGCTGATTTTGCCAAGCTAAGTATTTCTTCGCAGTTCAACCGTCTTTTTTAAGACGATTATTCTTGACGACCTCGTCGAGTTTAGACATTTTGCTCGAAGCAAATTCTTTTGCTGTCGCCTCTGGTGCACATTCCCGTGTACTAATATCGCTCTTTTTCCAGCTGCTCACACGGTGCGCCCGTGCTGTGTGAGACATCCCGAAGGCTTCTGAAGTGGAATCAGCGGACCGCACCTTTGTTGCCTGTTCTGTGCGGAACACCTACCCTAGACGCACTGTTTGCAGCCTCAGAGTGCGAACGAGATGGGGACCTTATAGGCCTTCCCCATAACTTCATTATAGCTGGCGCCACACTGCGTGGATCTTCCGGCGCGTCTTTTTTGTGGCATAAAATCGGCAAACCAAATGGGTCGACCGGTCATCCGAGTAGTGTGTTTGATAAGTGCATATTATTTGGAAAGAAATGTAGCGGCATTTTGCGACCGAAGAGACACGGCGGAGGATCTGCGTAGTGAGGCGCCGGCCTTAAACGCAAATTTGACTGGGGTCCCGTTTGTACCCCTCTCCAGCCTCCGACCCTATTTCCGATCTTTCGGTACCCGAAGGTTAAACATAAAATTGAAGGGCACAAATTGATTCTGATATCTTCATTTATACAGATACAATATATCACAGTTTAAGTTTATTACGAAATATAAGTTATCTTGCACAACGTGTAAGGTTGTATATGCAAATTTTTATAAGTACGAGGGCGTATTGAAAAGTAAGGTCTCCAACGATACCATTCCGAACGCCAGTTGCTAGGTGAAATTTGACAACAGCGCTGCATTCCTTGGTTCTCCCATCACAGTGTAGAACCATCCGCGAGACCTTGGGATACTCAGTCGCTGCGTAGCAGTCGTTTGGGAAGAAGCTCCCGCTTAGCTCACCCGCAACTCCGAACAGCGTTCAGTCATTCAATTTTTGAATTCAAAAAAGGTTTCTCCGATAGAAATTCATCGCCAGTTAGTGGAAGTGTACGGTGAGAAGAGTATGGACATAAAAACCCTGCGGAAGTGGTGCCGGGAGTTTTCTGAGGGCCGGGAAAACGTCCACGATGGGCAGCGGTCGGGGCGGCTGAGTTTGCCGAAATCAACGGTGGCTCGAATCGACTCGATAGTGCGCAGTAACCGTAGAATAACCCTTCGTGAGATAAGGGAAGGTCTTAGTGAAGAGTGTGGCTACTTCTCCGTGCAGAATATTGTGTCGGAGGTCCTCGGTTACCACAGAGTCCGCCCGGTGGGACCCTAAGCAGCTCACTGATGGACGACCACCCTACTCAATGAATTCGGCTGGGATATCATCGACCACCCTCCTTACAGCCCGGACGTTGCCCCCAGCGACTACCACTTGTTTCCCGCTCTCAAAACAGAAACAAAACAAAACAAGGGGTACAGAAATTCAAGTCAGACGAGGAAGTGCAAGAAGCAGTCGTCAGTTGGCTTCGCGACGCGGCGGGAGAGTGGTACGACGCCGGCATTAAAAAGCTGGTTACCAGGATGCAAAAAGGGATTTAACGTCAATGCGACTTTGTAGAAAAATAGCTAAATGTTCAACCTTTCCAACGATGTACGAAAAGTTGTGAATAAATTTGATTTTCTATGAAAAAAAAATAGGAGCTCTTACTTTTCGATAAGCCCTTGAGTATTCAGATTGATGAATAAACAGTGTTCATCCATTGAAAGATTTGGCAGATACTTCGTAGTGCAACATTATAATTTAAAATATGTTTTACTTTACTTAGTTTTTACTTTACTTTACTTTAATAGATAGAATGTTGAAATCAAAAATTAATAATAAAATTATCGAAACATATTTATACTCAGGCAAAAATATTAAAACCACCGATAATACACTTTGGTGAAAAATTCTTTATACCTAATGGTCCGATTTCTAGAGCCGCCTCTACACACTAGCGACGTCGGCCGAAGCGAAGCGAATACGATAGTGTGGAGGGGTGCTTTGTGTTACTTCGGGTCGCTGCGGACGACTTCCGAAAGTTGTCGGTTTTAGGGCCGAGTCAAAGGAATTCGAAGTGACCCGAAGTTCGTGCGGAGTACTAACGTATGGGCAACTGAGTTCCTCGCAGTGTAGACACCTACTTCGGGTTACCTCGGACTCCGGCTGGCTTTCCTAGTAGTGTAGAGGCAGCTTAATAAAATTACAAATTGCTTCCCTACTCACATTAGACCAGCTTATTACACAAACAATAATATTAGTAAAATTCTTCTAAATTCAAAAACAAAAATAGGTATGTCAGATAAAAGTGGGATATATGAAATAACTTGCGGAGACTGTGACAAAAAGTATATAGACCAAACCACTAGAAACTTAAATACACGCATAAAAAAACATCGCCGCTGCTTAAAAAACAACAATTTCTCCGAATTTGCCAATCATATAATTAACACCAATCATTCTATCGATAGTCACAAATTAAAATTACTCCACTCGGTTCCTCATAGAGGATGGATAATAAATAGTTAGGAAACCGTTGAAATCCTAAAAAATTTAAATTCTGGAAACACATTAATAAATAATATCACATTTCAGTCCACTTCACCACTTCTAGAGCTGTTCGGCGAAAAATATACCAACCCCGCCACGCGCCCCCCTGACCCCCTGACCTACCCAATTACATTGATCAATTTTGTATTTAAGTTAGTTATTAACTACACCTGATGATGAGAGGGACTGCTCCTCTCGAAACTTTAGTTGTAATTTAATAGCTCATATTGTGTGTGTGTATTACAAAGTAAAGTAAAACATATTTTAAAAGTGTTCATCCACATCATCTGGACAATATTGACGACTTTGGTTTACTTTCTTAACCACTTGTTTGTCTAGACATTCTCGTTTTGAGATACTCAGCATTGCTCATTTCACAGTTCTTTGTGTAATAGTCAGTTTTGACATAATCTACTTTCTAAAATGTCGATACAGTTTCAGCATTCCAAATGTTGACTCTCCCGACTTTGTCCTTCACTGATCGTAAAGTGATGGACCTAGAGATCTTGCTGATGAGGAGAGGTCTATATGGGTAGTAGAAATAGAGATCAGCCACAAATGCATGGGGCCGACAGCCTGAAGAGAAGATGGGGTAAAAGCATTTACTGTCACGTGTCGTGGCTAGGGAGGAATGAATGAAGACACTGAAAATTAATTATGGATTTATTAATTCATTAATAATTTACTATTCAATGTACAAAGTCACTTAAAATTAATTAAACTTAACGCTATTCTTTAATTATATTATTTCTCAATATGATTGATATGAAACTCATGAATGATTTCACTTCATTATCGCTGGGTAACACTTATTTAACATTCACTAGAACATTCCATCCAATTCACATATTAGGGTTGTTTTAAGTTGGATTAAAGTAAAAGTTCGTTTAAAGCAAAGATTTTTGCATTCTCCACCAATCAAATGATTCGTTTCCGTAAAAATCTATGTATGCTTTAAACAATCTTTTATTCTAATCAATTTGAAACAACGGGGCCTTAATCACTCTGGTTTATTTCGCCAATTAGGTACTTCGCTCGATATCTGTCACTTTGCAATTTCACGATTGGACACACCTGGCTGTCGTCTCGCGCGTTTGCACTGAACAAACTGTTGTAACGACAACTCCATGCGCGGCGGTGTAGTTCCATATTTCTACCCATTACTGGTATTTTGGTACTTTTTAGATTACTTTAGTGTTTAGGAGAAGGTTCTTGTCGTTTCTCAGTTATTCCAGGCGTTTCTAAACGCTTGTTGACGTTTTCCGAAGGTTGTAGATAATTGTAGAATGTTCTAGATCTTACGATAGTGTTGTTCCAAGTGACATATTGCCAGGGATTCGGACAGTGCGTATTTTTTTTTAGCATCTCTTTACAATACATATGATGAAAAGAAGAATATTGAATGTAATGTATGATTGTTAAAAAATCTTTTAATAAATTGGATTAACTGAATTATATACACAATACTGCAATAATTGTAAACTGTCTATGAATAAACTGTACGTCTCAGCCAATCTTCCAGCGTGAATGTCGCTGTGAGCTTAGTTCTTGGGTTTGCGCTTCCATGAAAACTATCTGGAATACAAAAATAAAAATTGTATTAAATTTGTTCTTTTTTCACTTGAACCTGAGGGATGTAGTAAAGATTTGTTCATATTGGTGAATATTTCAATTGGCATTGAGTTGACGAAGAACTAAACAAAAAAAATATCAGTATAAGTTGTCCTTTTGATTTTAAGTAATATATCAAGTTCTGAATGATGCACAAGATAGGTTGTCTAACTTTAATTTATGTTAAAAAAACATTATTTTAAAGGAGAATTTTCATTTTATTCTATGTGTCACAATACTACAAGTAACACCAGTGAAAATTTATAATTGGCTTTTATGTTTCCCATTATTTATATTTACTTGATTATTGTTGGCTGTTGGTTTTTTCGAATAAATATAAATAAAATAAATACCTCAAATCAAAAGTACCACTTGTATATTATTTTGTTTTATTAGGATTTACTCCAAAATAACAATATGTTTACTTAGGAAGCATGCTATTAGAAACTTAGGACATGTCTTGAACTAAAATGCTGATTCGATTTCTGACATAGAATGTGTATATCGTCAATCCCTATGTCAAATCAGACATCTATCAAAAAGATTTTTGTTACTTTTTTGTACCAACACACTGAAAACACATTTCCCCGCAAAACAAAATTTAAAAAAAAATGCTTCTCTTTTTTTCAAAGAAAAAACTCAACTAAAAAAGGCAAATATAAAAGTCTTTTATTGTTGTTTTTTCTCCTTGCTATAAAAACCTACTCACTTGTCTGTAAGCTATTCCGTAGAATCATATTACAAAGGTTTCGATTCAGTTCATGGAGGTTGTTTTTGATTTGGTACTATCAATTTATGGAACCTCTTCTTCCTTATTGCGCTTCTTGTCAATCTGCTCAACTCAATCTTAGCATTGGGTCATCTGCCCCTTGAGTGATACACTCTACGCTTTGTTGCTTGTTACACAACAAAAAGATATCTTAACACAAGTTTCTCCCACCAGTTCTACCCCACCCTTTATTTATCTTTCAGGATCCCAATCTTTGTTCAACTGCCCACCCAGGTATTTATTGGCCCATCTGTATTTATTGACCATTTCCACCAGAACCCATTCACTATAAGACTTATATCGACTTTGACTCTTTAGCTTGTCACTACATTCTCTGGTGTTGTATTCAAAAGAACACTGTACACTAACATTATATCATTGCTAAATTTTTAATCACATACATTTTAAAAAACATTATCTTAATAAAATAGGTATTCCATGTTTAAAATAATGACATTCACACGCACAAATTAAAGCAATAGTGAATATAGATGAACTGACTACATACCTATCATAGTTTTAAGTCGTATGGCGCACATGATATAGTCATCGAAAGCGATGAATCCATCTCTAGTTCCATACCTGTAAATACAAATGTAGTAAATTACATACATATTTTTTGTATTAAACACATGAAAAACAATTTTATTTATTTTGAGTTTGTCCAAATTTTTTAAGAACACAATACTGAATTTTATCCTTAGGGGGACATCATTAATCAAGACAAATTATAAATATTTTAAGGTACAGATGACATGAAACAATTTTAATTAATAGGGTAGGTATACATATACTCTATATAGAGTAAAACATGATAACTTGTGGCATTGAAATTAACCTGATCATAACACAATAGAAAATTTGTGGGCGATTTGTAAATCTACTATAGGAAAATTGGATTGCATCACTAAAACAAATATGATAGAAGCTGCAATTCAGGTGTGGTCAAAATTTAATTGATTCCATGCCGAAACATTTTCAGTGTATAATAAAACCAAGAAGAGGACATATTATATCCTATTAATTAAAAAATATTTCATGATTGCGTGTTATCCATAATGCAAAATATTCATAATAAACATTTTTTATGATTTTTGGATGTTTTATTCCATTAATTCACATAAGTAAACTAATTTTTTTATCATTTAAGGATTCAAAACGTAGTTCAATATGTAGTTCTTTGGAGTTCACTTGGAGCAACATATTGGTGATACAGAACCACTGATATACATTGTCTGACTGAACGTGACTTACCTATATTTATTCGGTATTAACTCTACATTGGATAAATTAATTTGATGTTTGAGTCAGCTTTCGCTGATAGTTATCTTGCATTTAATATCTTTTTTTCATTACCTATATGTATTATCTCGGTCTCAAAATATACTATGCATTGATAAAGTAACTCTAATCAGACTGAACCAGAGGTAGTCTATATGAACTGTACATAAAGATATATTGTAAGAACACAAACCTGTGGACGAGAATGTTGAGGGTGCGATTGTTGAGAGTGTATCCGGAGGAGCGGAGAGCATCACGCAGGACGGAGGCGGGAATCCGACCAGCTTCGTGAGTGTCGTATAGTGTGAATATAGCCTAAAATTAAAAAATAAAATTATGTATTCATTTTTTGAATTACAAGATCCAATATGCATTATGAAATTGCATTTAGTCACGTTGTTGGGATCATATTAATGTATTTTTTTAAGTATCATCAGAATCATTAACTTATTCTACATATAGTGTAATAGTCTTGAGGTAGCCACATTCGAGTGGTCCAACAGGCGGATCCAAAACTAAGTACGTATGAAAGAACTCAGATGGATTATTGTGGATCGCCGTGTGTGTGCAACCCCCGATTCAAATCTGTCAGTTTTGTGTCAGTCATCGAAGGGTGATGTTGGATACTTCCGGCGGGCGTGATTTTACTTATTGAAAAGTTTAAACAATACCTACATCTGTGGCAGCTAACGCATTAAGAAGGATTATAACAAGAATGTGAGGAAAAATTTTGCTCTTGAAGAAATACTCGAATTATTTCAAACAATGAACCCCTGTGCCAGTCGGAAAATAGTTCAAAAATGCCAAAATCACTTTAAAGGTGTGTGTTATTTGCCCCAACGTCTGGGGCAGTGTATCTGTAGGTTCTGTTGCTGTAGAAATTTAGTTCCTCAAAGGTGCATTTAGTCGCTAAGTACCAATGAGTAACAGTTAATCTCTCGTGAGAAGTGAGGGCCAGTCTTTGGTTCGTGTATTTTCTCTTGATCATTGGGGAGACCACTTGGAGCAACACATTGTATTTGTCTTTTCATATATGACTTATCCACTCATGAATAATTTTGCCAATCAGAAGATTTGAGCGAGAGTTGTTAAAGAAAATTAAAATAACTAAACTTTGTAATTGAAAGTCATCCTTCGTGCCACTTAGTTTTGATCTCCTCTTTTTAATATTTATATTGTTTTTCATTTTGTATTTGTAATCTGGCAGTTTTAACATCCTTCGTATCAGCAATAGTGAATATAGATGATCTGACTACATACCTATAGTTTTAAGTCGTATGGCGCACATGATATAGTCATCGAAAGCGATGAATCCATCCAATTATTCAACAAAGATTTTTCAATAAAATTTTAAATAAGAGCAGACTGTATCTGTCACTATGATTTTGAATGTGGAACATGGTTGAAAAACACAATATTTGAGTAGCTACTTGCACACATTTTGTCTACCAAATTCCATAGATGGAATAAAATGTGTAGGTAGGTAAATTATTAGTTTATTGCAGTATATCTAGGTACCTAACCATCACTTTATTGACATTTGAGCAATTTATTAGTTTATATATACTTACTATTCAAAGGCACTATAGGAACCTACAATAAATGTAATATTTTTTTTAAAACTTAGAAGAATTAATATACAGCGATACTTTTTGCTGTTATTTTGGCAACTGAAATCGGAATATAGAGCAATTGTTAAAAAATATTTATTTCAGTTTTTTAGTTATTCTATACAACAATAGGCCAAGGTGCCTAGTTGCCTAAATCACTTCTTGTATACATAAATAATAACGCCATTCATATTGATGAAGATTTTTTATAATCTTCTGGTTAGAGTTTTTTGGGTTATTCTGCTGTGTATCTACGACCTTTCTGGCCGATGTTTCGGATCACATGGCAGGGTCCTCCATCAGGGTTGATGTGTTTTTATGTGTCTTGATGATATTGTGGTTAAGTTTTGGCTTGCAATACCGTGTCGAAAGTAGGGTGAATCGTTGTCATGCTATCATGTTATGAATGTGAATCAGTGTTATGCTAAGTACTGTTTTCGGCACAAAACGGTTTGCAGTATTTAGCATAACACTGATAAAGATTCACCCTGCTTTCGACATGGTATCGTAAACCAATACTTAACCACAACCTCATCAATACTCGTAACAACAAATGTCGGCCAGATATGTCATAGATACACAAGAGATTACCCCAGGGCAAGGTGAGCCAATTGTTTAATATATTCCTTATTTTAATATCTCCCTGCGTATCTCCAACACACTAGCAAGCATAAGGGCAAGCACTATGACTAGCAAGCATAAGGGCATGCTTGCACGTAAGATCTTAACATACATATTTTATTTATTTTCATTATTTTTATTTTATTTATACATCTTTCTGCCTATCTCCATACATCTCGAAGACAGAGATATATGAAGATATATTTCTGTCCCACCAGGGCAGAGATATATCTCTGGACCGTGAAGTCCAGCACCAGTCTTCCTTGCTGAGGCACCTTCTCTAGTACCTTCGTGGAAATAAACAATACAGCAACGACCGAGGCCCTTTCGCTTTTACCACCATCTGCCACCATCTTCCCCAAACATCTCAAATACTTGAGAACCATACGCGCTGATTCGGATTAGCATCCACACCTAGCATATAAAGGGTTAATTCACTTAATAGTTTTTACAGCAATTTCAAAAATGTTAGTTGATTGTTTCACAAACCTTTCGTTTCCGAATATCCACCCATAGTGCTGTAAACTCTTCGAAACCAAGTTTTCCAGAGCCATCATTGTCCATCATCGCTACCATGGAGCGACAGATATCCTTGGAGAATCCTTGACCATGAGTTTCTGTTGGAGACATATAAAGGTTGAATGTTTAACAATGAGAAAGCTGTGCGATTAGTATTATTGGAAAGATTTATAATTTGTAAAGTTCATTCATTCACACAAACACACTCACTTAGTTACAAACCACATACACAATACAAGGTAACATCCAAACAACTACACACTAGTATCGAGAGCATGAACAATATTCTATCAATGGTTCTAAATGTTCTAAGCGCCAAAATTATACAATACACTAAACACTCACTAGAAAACATTCACTACAAAAAAAATCATTATTGTGTGGACACAGCTTGTAATACAGTTGGGTAGGGATCAGTCGGAAATAATATTGACGAATATAAATAAATAATTATTGTTCTAATTACATAATTTGTATAAATGTATGTACTTCATATTATTATTTCGGATTTGCTGTATTCATTGGTAAGCGAAGCCATCTTGTTTTAAAGAGTCATTTTATTTTTATAAACTATGTTATGTATATTTTTATTACATAATTTTTATCATCATCTTCATCCCCTTGTCCTAGTAGGGTCGGGGGCCCAAAGACTCGAAAAGGTGTTTCCATGTTCCCCTGTCTTGCGCTGCTTCTGCATGAGTCAACCAGTCTAGACACATTCTGTTTTCATACACATTTTTTTGTTGCTTCTCCCAGCTTAATCTGGGACGACCCACCGGCCGTCTTCCTTCCGGGTTGCCAGGAGGCTTCTTATTGGTATTCGTTCCTCTGGCATTCTGAGCCATTTCATTTGTGATTTTTATTAATTTTGATGATGAGTATTTCTCACATAATATCAACATTGGGCCTGATGTATTAGATGTTAAAGTCAAAGCCAAAAAATTTATTGCAAATGGGTTATAAATACATGTGATATTTACAAAATTTAAACAGTACAGATTTGCATGAAAAATATATCAGTGAATGGGGAAGGGTAAAGGGGGAGGGAGGAAACATCACCTAGGTTACCCGCAGGGTCCCAATGAATAAATATGCAACATTTGGTTCAGATCGGATAAACGGTAAATGAAGATTTGTATAGATAATAGACTGACAGTCATTGAGTTTTATAGGTATAGATTTGTATTTGATCATAACAGAACTAAATAAACATTGAAAAGTAAATAAATTACTGACCCTTCTTCATGGCGTAGTCAAGGATCTCCTTCAATTCCAGCCAGTCCACCTCTCCGTCGTCCCCGGCAATCTTGAGGAAGAGCTGCTTCACCGGATCTTCAGGAGCTGATAGGGTTTCTGGTATTACATACCTTACCTGACATTACAAACAATCATTAGTATCGTTTTATGGCTACTGTTACCAATGTTAAAGTTGCATCAATGTTGTTAATTTTTTTCCCTAGCATAGTAAAGGGTCCTGATTAGATAAACAATGTAAAATTTTGTCGCAAGCTAGTTTAAAAGCAGTTATTTTAAGTTTAAAAATGATACATTTTTGACACTTCTCGCCATAGATGCCATACAAATTATATGTTTTTGCTGTTTTATTCATAGAATTTTCCATTTTTAGTCATTGAATAATTGTTTGTGTATCGTATAGATAAAATGGCTGATCTGTCAAACTTACTAAGGAAATCATTACAATTTTCAAATTGGAATAACTGCTTTTAAACTTGATTGCGACAAAATTTTACATCATTTATGTAATCAGGACCCTGTATTATGCTAGGGAAAAAAATTAACAAAATTGATGCAACTTTAACATTGGTAACAAATTCCGTTTCGGAAAAACCTTTCCATCGTCAGGGTATTTTATAAATGTCAAAACATCAAAATGAATGATGTCTTTTGATTTTCTAAATTATTAAAAAAAAATTTTTTAAATATTATTGCTGATGTTCTTGATTACACAAAATTATTGGAAATTTATTTAGAATTGGACTAGTGGTGTCATTTAATTGATTATTAATAATATTTTGTTTACTTTTACATGTAATTAACGAATATAAGTAGATTGAAACAAATAATAAAAATAATTTTTTAAAATGTCAATCTACAAAGTTGCTCAACGAATTTAAAAAAAAAATTTTTTCATTGATTTTTTCATTCATCTAACTAACCATAATTCCGTTTCTATGTAGGGTTAGGCAGAGAGGATAGAACGCAGAACTCTCTTGTCCTGCTACACCAATTTTATTAATAATAATAATAAAAATATACATATATACTCAAGCACGCTTTTCAGTTGAAGTTTTTAACTGGGACAACCTCCTATACCTGTTTTTTATTGTAAATTTATTTATATATCTTAATTTAGTTATTACAGCATTGTGTAACCATCCCCAATAATAATAATTTCGAATGTCCGTTCGTAATTTCGTATTCAATAGCTGATCTCATACTGTTTTCAAATTTAGTATGATTTCAAAAAAGCTGTCAATGAAATGAAAACATTGACTTATGCTTTTTTAATAAAATACTCAGAATAATTTTTTTTTTAATATTTCAATTTAATGAAAATTAATACTAATTTCCATTAAACTGATCCATCCATCACTATATGGCATAAGTATATGTCATTCGAATTAATCATTAATCAAAATATATAATTCTCTGTGTAATAATATCTATCACTAACGCTACCCGATGGCACAAATGATCATGAGGTGTTGAGGCTCAGATAATAATGAGGTAAAAGAAGCAAAAAAGCTCTATTTAATAATATACATATTTAAATTACCCAAAAACATGTGGAAATTATATAAAAATATTAATATTCTTAAATCTGATTAAAATTAGATAGGTTCTAGATGACTTACCCTTTCATCAATTTCGCCTATTCCGATTTCTTCATCGGTCTCCCTAGAAGTAAAATGGATATTTATTCATTTTGGCTATTAACAATTTTTACATAGGTAGAATCTAAAAAACATTAGAGGCACCGCACCTCTCGGAATTATAGTTGTGACAAAAATAAAACTCTATTAAGTGTGTAGTATAAAGTTTAGTAATTGTTTTTACTTACGTGACAGTGCAGGGAGCTTCAGTGAATACTCTGAGGAGAAACTCGGCTTCTTTATTGGGTTTGAAGGTGCTGGGTACAATGCAGTATGTGCCCGGTGGCAGCTTAAATCTAGAAACATTTTAAAGAGTGTTTTTACATATTAACGCATCTGAGATGTGATTTGAATATATAAAAAAATAGTGTTGCAAACGCGTCATGGGCGTCATGATTCATGTGCATGTGGAAAAATTCTCTCCCGACTGTGAGAATCTCCCAGTTAAAAATGTTCAAGGTTTTTACAGCCGTTCAGAATCTTCGGGTTCTGCCGAGTTTCTGTGTACCGTTTAATGGAGAGGGCACAAGATGAACATTTTATTTACTGCGGCCCGGAATAGCTTTACAGAAGACTGGCCGAACCACTTTCTTAGGTTTTTCCGTTGTCATGTTCTCCGTCTTCCAGGGCTCTGACTTCCGGCAAGCTTTCCCTGTATAATGAGGTGCAAGATCTCCTACTTCTCTGGATGTTTCATTGCATGTCCGTGATATTGAAGTTTTCGGATTTGTATTGCTTATTTTTCTTAATTCATTCTAACCATAACGTCTTTATTTGCAACTCTGTCCATCCAGTTTATTTTGAGTATTATTCTGCAGATCCACATCTTGAATGCTTGAGTTTAATGACAGCATCAAAATCATCAGAGAGAAGATCAATATCGTAAGCTCGGCAGCCCTGGATGTGTCTTGGCTGAATCCAGAAGTCTCCTTCATTCTTGTCCATCCATCGCAGTTTAGGCCTTCCTAGTCTAAAGCATCACACAGAAGATTGCTTATCCAAATAATGTACTCACCCATAAATTGCACGGAAGATGGAGCAATCTTTCTTGCAATCAGGAAAAGAAATGTTATAAATATAAAATAAACCAGCCTAGCTTAACCCTTACCTGCAGCTGACCTCGCGTAAATTGATGAAGGATGGACATTTTGCCACCGCCACATTGCACTTGAAAAATTCTTCCTTTAGAGGAAGCTGAACTAAATCGGGTTGCTTATAGATGGCGAAGCCGATGGCTAGGTGATCCAGACCCTTTGAGCGCTGGGCGCGCCGATTCTTCTGCATCAAAGCCACAATCACCTGGAAAAAGTATACACATTTGAGCTAAGAATTGTAAAAAGTTGACTCCATCGCACTGCAATCAATTTCGATGCCTTGAACATGTTCAATGTATACAGATAAAATTAAAACAAAGAAAGCACTTTGAATAAAACCACTATCTGATGAATACTCAGTATTTTTCGGGGCCGAGAGTCCTTCATTAGGATACAGAATTTGTGAGAATTAGCCTCCATGGTGCCACCGGAAAGGAACCAGAGAGCCCCCGAATCCAGGCTAGAGAGTAGACCTGTCGTCGGTAGGTTTAAGGATTCTTTATGTCATGACTATGTTCACACGTCTCTTCCACCCCCTCCCTCCCCCCTTAGAGCAGCAATTATTGCCATCATCAATGGCCCCACAGCCCATTGTGGGCCTTTGCCTCCTCCAACATCCATCTCCATCTTCCTCTATCCTGACATGTACTCTTCCAATCCATGATGCTTATAGTTTTCACGTCTTGCTGTGATCCATCCGAGTTTGGGTTGACCGATGCTGCGTCTATCGTGGGGCTTTGTGTGAATCTTTTTTTGGCATTTTCTCTTCACTCATTCTTTCAACGTGCCTTGATCATCGCATCCTTCCTATTTTGATAAATTGCATTGTAAATATTGTAGACCTCCTCATTGTATCGTATTTTCCAAACTCCGTTCATCTCTACTGGACTGAATATTTTTCTTTCAAATACAAGAAGAGACATTTTATCCTTTTCACTAAATACCCAGCATTCAGAGCCATACGTTAATATAACACGTAATAGGATCTTACAGACGGTAACTTATGTTTTTCTTGACTGCATTAGGGATGCGAAATGTCTTCTTAAACCGAAGAAGCATTTATTTGCCGTGTGTATTCTGTGTTTGATCTCGGTTGATGTGTCATTTGCATTGGTTACTTTTGATCCTAAGTAGGTGAAATTATTAATACATTCTATTGTGTGTGAGTCAATGTTGATTGTGATTGGGGTCTGGTTATTCATAACTGTTTCAGTGGCAGACATATATTTAGTCTTATCGGAGTTGATGCATCGTTCTTTTTCCTCAGTAGCTCTCTCCAGCTCGCCAAATGTCTCCATCATCTACCGTAATGACAATGTCATCCGCATAACCTAAAATCTGACTTGATTTGTAAAATATTGTCCCACTTGTTTGAATTCCAAATTTTCTTACACACTTCTCCAGAGCGATATTAAAAAAGTAGACAGGCTAGTGCATCTCCTGGCGAAGGCCATGTATCGCATAAAATGGCTCTGAAGTATTATTTTGAATCCGAACTCTGCAGAGTGACAATTACACCAAAAATTAAAAATGGAAATATGTATAAACATTAACAAAAACAAAAAATAAATATATGTGAATTGAGGAACTAATTAGGATTTAATGTGAAAATAAATTTAAAAGGTAACTATTTGCAAAAAGGTTTTGGTTATTTATAATATTAAATTTGCTATTAACAATTTTTCTAATTTTTTTTATTTTATTTTTTTTATTTAAAATAAAACCTAAAAGGTTTATGGATAACATTTTTACATGATTTAATATAGGAATATAGTAATAATACATTTTAGATACAAAGTCATTTTTTTATAGTTGGCTGAATTTTAGCATTTTTGTCACATCTGTTTTGAATTTGTCAGTGGTCAGTTCTTTGGTCTGTTGTGGCAGGTCGTTGTATAGTTTTAATCCATTGCAAATTAGTCAGGATTGTTTTTGCGTGTGTTATGTGATAGTTTTGAGCCACCTATCTACTATACCACCTATCTAACTACAATCCAATGTTACTTGTATGCAAAATTTCTAAACCCTTGTTAATATCA
>JADDOH010016297.1:0-12538 GCA_016648135.1 Agrypnia vestita | reverse complement strand
ACCCTTTTCGTTTCGACCAGACTCGCTTTCTCATCGTTGAACTGACAAGACAGATTTTCTCGCCTCCCGGCCTGTAAGTTCTCGTCTCGTCTTGTATTTAAGTTGTTCATATAGACATTTTCGTTTCACATTTGGATCCAATCGAGTGATTTTAATGTTTGGTGAGGTGACAACTAGAAGGGGAGCCGTGAGACAAAAGGTGAATCGAAACGTTCCTTTCCCTCGAAACTTACAGTCCACTTCTCGTTTCGTCACTCTGTGATGAATTTAACCTGCCAACCTATTACAAGAAATAAGAAATAAAATAATAATTATATCGAATATCTCCAAAATAACTATTTAAGATTAATTTATTACTTGTGTTGTGAGAGTCACGACTGCGCCACTGACGACAGGACGTCGATTCAAAAAAATAATAATATTATTCGTATTGGAGAAAAGTTTCACTACACCCATGGTAGATAGACGCGTAAATAGGTGTTGGCTCGTGATAGGCCTGATTTGAAAACATGATAGAAATTAACCAATGAGATCTTTGGTGGAGGGGGAAGCTTCGAGAAGGAATTTCCGATGAAAAAAGTTTATAAGTAGGTGTTGGAGCGTTAACTAGAGAGTTTTTTGGAGGGTTTTCAACCGATAGGCCACGCTGGTTTCGTTTGTTTCGCGCGTTTTTACGGTATCTGAGATATAATTTCCAAAGCAATTTGTTTCGGTATTTGACAATCAGTTACGAAAGCATCCAAATTCATCGCTGTTATAGTGTCAAAATGTCAGTATTAAAAAATAGGAGTATTACAAATGCCTGCGTTTTGCCGCATTTTCGAAAGATAAACAAAATTTTAGCTGTTATGACGCCATCATACAAGCGTCAATATAGAGCGAAATAATTAACGTCTGGTTTAAAGTCGAAATTTAGGGATGCGTTACTTAGTCTTGTGCTTCGATTGTTTTAAAATCATTTTCGAATTTAAATCGGGATCTCATTATTGGAATAAAGACAGTTAGGATTCTTTTAAATGTATTTATAACCATCGAGAGAATGAAGAAGAGATATGTGCCAAATGGGAAGTTGGAGGAACAAGATTCACACTTATGCAGAGTCTGGAGGAAGGGCCTTCTGAGCTACGGATTCAAGCCACTACAAGATTTCAGGATGAGTACCTTTTAGTCTATATAATAGTATTGTTAAACTGTTTCTAAATGTTCTAAAATTTTTCTAAAGCAAGTTTATCTACAGTTAATATCGAAGTAGGCAGTATTTTCTTAGGAAAGATACATATTTAATTTCATTAAGCATAATTCAAATCATTTGAAAGAGGATTTAAAATATAGTCGGATTTGGTTGTTTTGAGATTGCGTCGTTCAACCCTTGGGAGATAGAATAATCTATATATATTGATTTCGAGTACCAAAATTATGACGATATTTAAGATTCATTATAAATAATGCAGTTAGGATTGAAATAACATGACTCGTCTTGCGATGGCATCGTTCAGTTTTGGTGGAAGCAAGCATGGAGTATAAAGACCATGATATACGTCCGACAATGGGTTTATAAGTAAGGATTTATTCCTAAAAAGGAAACTGCCCGAAATAACTCATTAGGTATGACGTTTGGTCCGAAGTCTGTGTTGTTGACCCCCGGAATTAGTTCGGCGTGATTTCTGATGGATCATGGAGTGGAAAAAGACAAGAACCAATCCATTTTAATCCCATTAGACGTAATTCAAATCATTTGAACGCAAGAGAGGGAGCGAATGAAGTGGGTTGATTGTTTTGGGTTTGCCCCGCTTCTTGCCAAGGAGACGTTCAATCATGAGGACAAAAATCCATAATTACGTGCATATTCCCTATATATAAAGAACTAGTTCTAACTCGGGAATTTCAAGAAGTACAGATGGGTCATTCCTCAATGGGTCGAAATTACGCCTGTAATTGATTGAAGGAAGAATCTTCTAGGTGAGAGCGCTGTGATTGCGAAATAATTCATTCTGACTTATATGAACGGGAGGGAGAGAAAGTGAATCGGGTTATTAATTATGCGCAGGAAAAAGACAAGAACCAATCCATTTTAATCCCATTAGACGTAATTCAAATCATTTGAACGCAAGAGAGGGAGCGAATGAAGTGGGTTGATTGTTTTGGGTTTGCCCCGCTTCTTGCCAAGGAGACGTTCAATCATGAGGACAAAAATCCATAATTACGTGCATATTCTCTATATATAAAGAACTAGTTCTAACTAGGGAATTTCAAGAAGTACAGATGGGTCATTCCTCAATGGGTCGAAATTACGCCTGTACTTGATTGAAGGAAGAATCTTCTAGGTGAGAGCGCTGTGATTGCGAAATAATTCATTCTGACTTATATGAACGGGAGGGAGAGAAAGTGAATCGGGTTATTAATTATGCGCAACCGATTCAGGATACACCCCTGAATATTGCGATTTCGTTCGGACGTTAAATTTTGCTTCAACGATATTTGAAATAAAGTATTCCCGTTATCTACACGAATTATTTTGCTCAGATAACTCGTTTAATTATTGTATAAATATAGTCACATGGTCATAGGAAGTTGGTGAGGTAGATTTATTCACTATGCTTTGGATATCTATGAATGTATTGACACTTGGTTAATATATTCTGTTCACCTGGAATGTTCCATTGGTTAAACATACTTGTCTTCATTCTACGAGGAGGAATTCACATTTTCAATTACCAAGAAATTATCTTTATACTCCACAGAGGATAAATTGCAATAATCAGCTTTAAACTAATAACCAACATTCTTTTAGACGCAAGGACCCCTAAAAAGAATTAGGTGCCACTATTAATATCTTCCAACTTAATCTTTAGACGCAAGTGATCCCTAAAGTTTTGGTATACCTTGGATTTACATTTTCTTCGGAATGCTGACGATTTGTCGAGGCAATGGAACATACTACGTGACTATATCAAGATTTAGCTTCGGATTGTTTATCAAAGTAAAGGAAACGCCAGAGAAAATGTATAGAAGGAAGTTTTTCATGGCCATAAAGGGGGCGGGCCGATGGGGCCCCTTTAGCGCGGAAACCGAGGATATGTCATTACCCACGGACATAATCCTCCATTCCATAGATTCATTTTTAAACTTGTTAAATAAATTCCTAACGAGAAAAGTGAAGTACTGTTAGCGACAGACACCACATACTCGGAAGTAGACCTATTTTCAAATCATTAGACTCTCGGTTTGCAGATAAATACAGTTTCTACCAAGATAACCAATCCAGAGGCGAATCACTGAAACAATCTGATAATGTGTTTTTCTCCAAACTATAAATTGTATATAGAAGCAGCCAACAAAAGTAAGCAAATTTAAAAACAAAATGATATGTAAATGTGCTTTTTCTTTCAGATATTTTACGTTTCTGTTATGGTTAGTTATTCCAGTAAATGGAAACTCTAAACAATAAATTTTATACGTATTGTAGTCAAGTCCGAGTTAAAATTATAAGTATATTATTATCTTTGTATGTGTAAATATAGAATTTCCAACACGTTTTCTGAAATATTAGGGTTGCCACGTGCGTCACAATAGAGGGGGAGTTATAGACTAAAGACGATATCACGAGCCAATAACTTCGACGTTTCTATAGTAATTGAGTGAGAGTATAGTGATTTATTTATTTATAAATTAGGAAAAAAACGACATCATGAGCCATTTAATAGATAATCTAGTATAGAGACATATCCTGGTAAACTAGGATAAAAGCCATTAGGTAGTATTTGCATTTAGAATGAAACTTGCGATAACTTAATAGGATTTTGATATTAATTAAACATCGATAAGAAACATTACGACCGCATCGCGTTCTTACAAAATAATCCTTTCAGTTCATTCAAAACGGATAATTCTAACCTTTTATCTACGTAGAGATACTTATAGGTTATTATCTATTTTATAATGCGTATTTCGGAACAGTACGATCGAGATCAGAAAGAGTATTTTAGTTTACGTATCGGAGTTAGAATTTATATTAGATGGTTTATTAATTTTGGTTAGATTCAAAAAAAATTTTAGTTGGTAGCTTCGGTTCGGTGAGCCAAGGCTCAACCACTTTATACACGGTTAGGTCAGCATATCACAACTCCTCTTCACCTTCCCTTTTCCTAATCCCATTTCCTTCCACATCTTTCATCTCCACGTGCGCGGCGAATTGCGTCGCGTACGTACCAAACCTGTTTTTTCTGTAGATGTACACTATAGTAGGTAAGAAGGTTCGGATATTATGAAATTTGAGTTAGGGGTATTTTGGCAGATAACAGATATTATAGGTACAAATATATGTGTAAGTATAACGTTAAAGTATAAGGTTTCGGATTTTTGTTAAATAGTGCCCAGAGTAAAAAATATATATTATTCAGAATTTTTAATTTAACATAAATGACATAATTAAATTCAATTTATAGAGCTTCAAACCGTGTGATGGAAGAAATGACCCGCGAAAATCTCTTGCAATAATTAATATCAGTGTATAGTACTGTCCCGTTAAACACATTAATAAATCAGGTTGGTTATTTTTACACTTAACTTACTCATATTTTTGTGCCTGTATTGCCTGTTATCTGCCAAAATCCCCCTCACTCAAATGTCAGAACATCCAAACATTATACAGGATGTACCAGAGCTAGCAGAAACATGGCAGGTAGATTCCTGACTGTGTTATGAGTCTAAAGTGTTCAAGCAACCATGGCTTAATATCAATAGTTATGGAAATATGCAATATCAAAGTTTGCATTTTTTTTTTCAATATTTATTACTTATTTTTTGCAAAATGTTGAACAATCATTACAGTAACTTATGTCGATTATGAAAAATTCATTCGCTTTAATACAGGTCGAATAAAATGATAAAAACCTTGCAAAAAATTTAAAAAGTTATTTTTTACGAGGTTTTTATCATTGAAGCAAATGAATTTTTCATAATCGATACAAATTATTGTAATGATCGTTCAACTTTTTGCGAAAAATAAGTCATAAATATTGAATAAAAAATGCAAACTTTGATATTGCATATCTCCATAACTATTGATATTAGGTCATGGTTGCTTGAACATTTTAGACTCATAAAATAGCCAGATCTCTAGCTAGCTCTGGTACACCCTGTATAGTGTGCACTCACGTATAATAGTGTGCATCTACAGAAAATATTTCAAGTTTGATACTATAATGCAAGTCTGGCTTATTGTTGACCTTCTCCTCCGGAAATGGGTTTACATTTCCGACCCGTCCAATAAGACGTCCTTTTAGCATATTGTCTTCTACGCTTGCTTTGATCATACATTTTTCTCATATTATCCTCATGTTTAGTTATTATTTCACAATGAAAATGAAAATTAATATTTTATTATGCTTGTTCTATGAAAACACGACAAGCTTCATTCTGTTGTCCTGGAAAAGGGCTCGAACCACCAACCACCGGATCACTTGCTGAGAGCCGTAACCACGACACTAACATAAAAGTCATAAAAATAATAAATTTATTGTAAATGTATTGTAAATTTATTTACTGTAAATTTTTAAAATATATTTTACAAGTTACTTTAATTGCTGAATATTACATTTATTTAAAAAAGTAACCCATTAAAACCAATTAAAGACGAATTAAAACATATAACATAACACTTAACTTACAGTAATTTAATATATTTCTAAAATGTCAGATGTTTTGAGCTTTGATAAGACACTTCATGCTTTGAAGATTAAATTCTAAAAACATTTATCAGTCAATTTAGATTTTCGACATTCGTAGTGAAGTACATTTTATGTATACCGACGGAGTAATTCAAATTTAGAAAATATTCCGCGACGTTATCGGGCCGCCGTTGCTAATCAAACTTTTCTAATGATTCCAATTTGAAAAAACCAATAAAATTTCTAAAAATCCGAAATTATACTATAATTATTAATTTTTTTTAACGAAAATTTGATAGATCTTCTTGATCGTCGCCACGAGTCTACTTGCCAAGTTTCAGCTAGATTGGATCACGGGAAAAGTGTCAAAAATCGATCCAAAGTGTTTTTTGTAGGCAAGCCGGCAAGCAAGCACGCAGACGCTACAAGTTAATATGAAGGGAGTAAAAATGGAGGATATTATATTAGGTCCTTACATATGAAATTGGCGTTTTGCCGTACTGGCAAATTTGATCTCAAATATCTTCTCTTTGGTTAGGAATTCCAAATCCAAATTTATACAGCTATTTACTCGTGTATTTGTGTTTTGAAAATTATAATTCATTTGTTTTTTCCTCAATTGTTTTTTTCTTTGCGTCACTCAGTTTACAAAATGAAAAACTTGAAATATCGCGTTATTTACGAGTACGAGTTCCACCGTGGCACCAGTGCTGCAGAAACGGCTCGAAGGATTAATGATGTGTATGGCGACGGTGCCGCAAAAGAAAACACAGTGCGTTTTTGGTTCCAACGTTTTCGTTCTGGAAATTTCGACCTGCAGAACAAGCCCCGTGGACGGCCGGAGACCAAAGTTGATAATGAAGAATTGAAGGCTATTGTGGAAGCGGATCCATCGCAAACCACATCCGAGTTAGCTGCAGGCTGCGGTGTTAGTGATAAAACTGTTTTAATCCACTTGAAGCAAATTGGTAAGGTGAAAAAGCTTGAAAGGTGGGTACCTCACGAATTGAGTGAAGCAAATCAACAAACGCGCGTTGACTGCTGCGTTGCATTACTCAACCGGCACAATAATGAAGGGATTTTAAATCGAATCATTACCTGTGATGAAAAGTGGATCCTGTACGATAATCGGAAGCGCTCATCGCAATGGCTGAACCCTGCCGAACCAGCCAAACCATGCCCCAAGCGAAAATTGACTCCAAAAAAGTTATTTGTGAGCGTTTGGTGGACTAGTGCTGGTGTTTTCTAGGGCTTTCTTAAATCTGGCCAGACGATTACGGCAGATGTCTATTGTCAGCAACTGCAAACCATGATGGAAAAGCTAGCTGCTAAACAACCGAGGCTGGTTAATCGCTCTAGGTCACTGCTTTTTTAGTAAAGGGATCTATGAACTACCTATGAGATGGCAAAAGTGCATAGATAGCAATGGTACATACTTTGATTAAATAAATATATTATAATAAAAAAAAATCGGCTTTATGTTCCTCCCATACTAAACGCCAATTTCATATGTAAGGACCTAATATTTGCGTAATTTTTTTATTTAAAAAATGTTTTTAACAAATTTTAACTGAATGTTTTAAAATTACAAACTGTTATTTACAATATAACCAAAATCTTTTTATTGCGAATTCCAAATGCGATTTGTAAACCATATAATTAGTCATTGAATACGATAGACACGTTTGATGGAGAGTGAAACACGTGATAGATATTTGAGACCCTTAACCAATATTTAACTTAGATAATCCTATTTCGTAGTTATTCAATATTTACGCCAGTCTACAACTATGAAGTCAAACAGCGGCCTACTGTAATATTTGATCAACGGATTAAGCAGTTAAGCGTTTAATGAAAACAATTTCAAACATTCTTCGAAATTAGAATCAAGTAGAAATTTAATCAAAACAATCAAATAATAATCTTTTTATGTTTTTTTGAGAAGCTAATACCAGTTAGAACCCTTAATGGTAAAATAATGTTTATTTTCCAGGTCTTAATAATATTTCGGGCAGTAATAAAAATAAAAATTGTTAATTCACAAAGCGCCATTTTTCTAAAAATTTCACTTCAGTGGCTCTTAACATAAAAAGTATTTAGACCTTCGTTAGTATTTAAAATTGCCAAGCGATCTCCATGAGACTTTCTACGAAATTATTTACGGTATCTTTTATTTTAAATTTCCTCCAGAAGCCGAGGCAATACAAGCAGTACACAATGGAATTCTAGTACCAGCTGTGATGTATGGAAGTGAAGCCTGGAACTGGTAGAAGAGGAACGAAAGTAACGTGAATGCAATGGAAACGATATCTATTCGATATATAGACGTAGGAACATATTTATGGCAAATCCTATTAATGAGAAAAAAGAATGAAAGGGTCGTTTATACGGTTTGGGCATGTTGAGCAAATGATTGTGGAAATAATGGTAATAAAGACGTATGACGCAAGTGTTGATGACGTCAGAAAGAGAGGGCGACCATGGATGACGTGGCATGGCCAGATTTATAAAACACTGGAAAATGGTCCTGTATGGAGCTTCAACAATGATCGAGTTTGCATGCGAAGATGTATGAATGTGAATTAGGCGAAAGTTATGTGCCAGGACAGAAGAGTGTAGACACTAAGAGTACTTTAAATGTATAAAAATATGTTTTTAAATGTAAGAAAATAATCTAAAGATATATTTCCCACGAAATATTATATTCATGAATGATTTGTTTTTCTGATGACAAGTAAAAATACGTCGCAGTAATTTAAGCAAACATCCAGAGTCCTCGTGTTATGATAGGTAAAGGTTGCCGCAGATTGACAACATTCAAGAACAACACTGCGAAATTTGATAGGGGTAGGCTTTAAGACATGGCAGGCATTTTAACAAAGACAGGTTCGTGTTTCGTAAGGGTTGCTTTTGTCCCAGACAACTTGGCGGCGGGCGTCTCGAATACTTTTTCAAAATAACCTTTGAGGTGATTGGTTATCTGGTAGTGCTATCGAAATTCAGTGGCAACGATCTACGTAAGTTGAAATAAACATATTTTTCTTAAATAACGCTATATCGTCGCTGTATATATAATTAAGCCTATGTGCCGTTTAATACATTATCAGATGAATGAATCAATTTGTCAATTTTTCATATAAATAATAGAGATATACTAAAAAAAACATTGCCGTTCATCTGGCAAGTCTGCCTAGTAATTATTTAAAATATTTTTTATAAATCTAGTCTGTGCAATTATTTTTTAAAACAGTTTCATTCGTTTATTTCAGAATGTACTAAAACGGCACATAGGCTTAATTATATATACAGCGACGATATATATAATTATCAAAATATATTAATTATTATATTAATTATATTAATTACACATTATATTAATTATCAAAATAACGATGTTTTAACCTTCGTAAGGTCCTCGGGTCAATTTCGACCCATTTTGGGATGAATGAGCAATTTTCTCGAAAAATAACGGTTTTTAAATATTGATATTTTATGACTTTTATTAAATCGCTGTCTTAAGCTTATTTTCAAATTAATATTTTTTTAAAAACTTATGTTATTGTGCGTATGAACTTTTTTTCTCTAATAACCTTCGGGTCAAATCGACCGGAAGGCTATTAGAGTAAAATAACCTATTTGAGTAAAGTACCGTTTGGTAATAACAAATTAATTGTTAACGCACAAAACGTCTTGTCTGGTTATCGTTCATTAGAATTATTGAGGTAATTAGTTCCGATTTGTTTATAGGATCATGTTTGTGTGGCTTTTGTAATTCTACCTACGTTGTCAATGATACAAAAATAACAGTATGATAATCTGTCTTTGATTATATTATTCTCTCAGTCAAACAACGCATTCTTTAGTTCACGGTTGTAAAACTAATTTGGGCCTCTAAAAATTGGAGACAGTGATATAGAAATTATGTTAGAAGTGTCAGATGATCAAGAATCATATTCGGAAACAGAAGATTTTGTCGAGGAAGCTGAATCCTCTGACAGCTCTGACAGTGATAGTGATAACAGTGATGTACAGCCTGTTCGAACAATGACTTGAAAAGACGGACGAATAAAATATTCCAAGGAACAATTTACTCAATCTCGAGGAGGAACATCCAGAGAAAACATCTTTACCTTGGTGCCAGGTTTAACGCGTTACTCTTGTTCAAGAATTACCACAGAGGAAATATCGAGTTTTCATCTATTTTTTCCTCCTCCTTTGATACATACTATTTTGAAATAAACTAATTTGGAGGGTAAGCGTTTTTTTGCTGATAATTGGTATGATATTGATAGTAACGATATATTCGCATTCATTTGAATATTATGACTGGCTGGTGTATTTCACTCAAATAATGAAAGCAACGAAAGTTTATGGGATAGTAAAAAGGATGACCTATTTTTCGAGCTGTCATATTAATATTAGACTACAATAAGTGTAAAGGCGGCGTGAATACCCTGAACAAAGCGGTCTCCTGCTATACCTACTTGCAAAAGAAAGACAAACAGATGGCCTCAAGTAGTGTTCATCGACATGGTGGATATATTAGCATACAACGCTTTTGTACTATTCACCGATGCTAATGATAAATGGATGGAAGGGTGTCTAGCAAAACAGCGACATTATTTGTAAAACCTAGGTATGTAGCTGATTACAGAGTATATAAGGTCCAGGAAAACATTACCGAGGACACTTTTTCTCTCATTAGAGATCACTTTCTCATTAGAAATTGCAAAAAAAAAAATGTGAACACGAAACTCCTTCTACTTCACTCAAAACGGAGAAAATACTACAGGTTCTGCTAAAAAGGCCCCCAAAAGAAGTCGTTGTCAATTATGTGCAAAAACTGACAATAAAACAACTATGATCTGTTTGATGTGTAAAAAAATTGTACTTAAACAACATTCTAATACAATGGTTTTATGCACATGTAAAAAGGATTTTTTCTCATTATTTTCTTTCTAATTGATTACGTTTACGTAGTAAATACATCAATTTGATATTATATTTTATATAACGATGGTTAGAAATACATAAGATAGACGTAATTAAAAATAAAAAGTCAAAACTAAGAAGTGTTGATCCATTTTTCCCTATAATTATACTACTCGGTCAAATCTGACCCGAGGGACGGTACCGTTAGTACTATTGAAGCCCCTATGAAGGTTAAATACGCAGTACCTTGAATAAATATCTGAATTTTTTTACGATTTCTTGTTCGTTTTATAGAATGACATGTTTTATTCAGATTTATCGATATCAAGTGGTCAACATTGTAAAAATAGTTGAAAATAAACTATATTAATTTTTAAATAGTCTCTTTGAAAACATTAAAGGACAAATTGTAAGAAAACTAACAAAAATATATAATGAGAATTATTTTATATATTACATAAATAATTCTCATTATTTCAAGATAATTGTTAAATTTGTAATACTTGGAAAAAGATCGCATCATACGTCCAAACATTCAGAGGCGTGCAGTGAGAATACTGAAGCGTGACATTTACATAAGCATATAATATGTATTTTGAAAAAAAAATCGAATTAAAATATATATCTCGTAATACCTTATCACAATTATTATCACACTAGCTGCAACCCATCAAAAATGATGGAACATTGTTTTGCGTATTTGCTAAGCCCTAGTATATATTTATAGCATTTTATGGCGCTCCGCGGGGAGGCGGCCGTAGCAACATGCGTTAGACGGCCGGTTTAGGTTTGGTGGCCCGAGGTTCAAGCCCTATCTCCAGCAATATAATTTAGTTTTTTTAGCCGTTAGCTTTTTTTTGAACGAAATAACATGAAATTACACGAAGTTACGGAGACAGACAAACAGACGGACAGACAACGAAATTATTGTGGTTGATTACTAAAATTTTAATATAACGTTGTATTTTTTCACATAAATATTTAATTAAGACATTTTTTTCCACAATATATATCTTTAGATTACTCACTGCACACGCCTGAATTAGAGTTTTATCAAGACCACAAAGAGGATCAGTTTTCTTACGTTCTAAAACAACTTAGTTTGGTCATTTATGAAATCATTAAATTATTTAGTATGTGTGTTTTAAAGAAGATATACATGAACGAGATAGAATCCGGAGAAATTACATACTTACTACCGAAGTTTTTGGAAATCTCTGAAACACTCCATAACGCTTTATAACAATCTGAAATCGACTGTAACATTCTCGTAAATGCTGGAAATGTCGAATGAACACTAGAAATGGAAAGAATCTTCTACGTTGTTCGAAAAATCAACTTTTTTGGTATCAAAGGGCTAGCGCTCAGGTGGTGGAGAGTCTTTGATTGACGTTTGATCAATCGAGTGATAAAAATCGGGCGAGTACCTACCGACAAGCGCGAAGTTTTTTTAGTGCAATATTGAACGGAGTTTTCTCGAAAGTGATTGAAGCGATAGAAACAGCGTGATTAGTGCAAACAAAGAAGCAGTTTAAAAATAAGTGTGTGAAATATCTCTCCAACTAAATTTGTATGCAGTGACTTTGGTGAACAAATAAAAGGATAATTGATTTTTGGTGAAGAATGTTCTTAGGTTTTCACGGCCACTCAGAATCTTCAAGTTTGTGTTTACTGGGGTATTATGCCATGTTGTTACGACCTTTCGGGCCGACGTTTCGGATCCCATTGCAGGGTCCATCATCAGGGCTGATGTGTTGTCTTGAATGTTGGTGTTGTGGTTAAGTATCGGCTTGCAATACCGTGCCGAAGACAAGATGTGTTTGTATTGTGTTGTATGTATGATTCATCTGTTGTCTGATCACTATCTCTGCGGAGTCTGCGACGAGAATGACTTTGAAGCGCCGGATACCAAGATGTTTTTAATTTGAGACCATCAT
>JADDOH010016295.1:0-40789 GCA_016648135.1 Agrypnia vestita | reverse complement strand
GCTCTCTTTTTTTTTATATATAGCTATAAATTACCTTACCTTGAGCCCATAGAGTTTGAAAACCTTTCGGAGATACTAAAGATGTCAGACTTAATGGTTTAGCATTCCGAAGCATTTTATAGAGATTTACTTTTCTAGCAGAAAACTACACCATGACATTCGTGCCCATTACTTTATATAGCAAGACATCAAGCAAATAGGAAGAAGTTCCATCCAAATTCTTTAATGAACACAAGTAATCGAACTTTGAGGTTTTTTCAATAAGAAATTATAATAAATAGTTATCTCTCATACTAAAAAGCCTTATCGTCCGAAATGATCAAATCTTTATATAAACCAGTAACACGTCGCTTAGTTAATTTAAATTTGTATCTGATTGTATATATTTATGATCGGTAACTAAGATATCAATTTTCCCAATGAATGTTCGTCGAATTGTCAAAATTGAGTTACCAATCAAAGACACAATCAAATATAAATCTCAAATAACGGTAAGGTAACGTTTATAGGCTATATCTGTAATTTTTATATTTTAAATATCTTAAATTTGTGAAGTATATGTTAATGTTATTTGTTTTCATGCATGTTGTATTTTTATTTGAAACACAAAATTTATTAAAAATTTTATTTGACTGCATATTTTTCTTCAATATTTTGTTTTTTGTTGTTCTTAATTTTGGTTGTTCAGAATACTGATCAAAACTTCGATTTTTGATTAGACTGTTCAAACTGTACCAAGCGTGCATGGAAACGCCTGATGTATATTGTTAATGTAATTTTCATGGAGTTTTCATCTCCGCAAGTAATCATATATTGGTAATACATTTACAATTATTTTCGACGTTAGAGTTAAACTATTTTAACTTTTTATAAAATATTTGCAATGAAGTAACAAATATTTGAAGCCTTTGACATTTTTACTAGTAATATGACAGTAATCATTCTCCTTCATCATAGACCTATATGTTGTGGTTAAGGAGATAGAGAATATTTTTTCAATCAAACTTAAATTACCAATATAAATAACTACACTGCACTATATTTAAGACGTATGCCGTGCTCACCGCATATGTCTTAAATAAATATTTTAAATAATAAATTTGCACAAATTCTTTTAGTCACAAGTCAAACATCTGATATTATTTTTTGCAAGTAAAAGTAACCATTACATTTAAGTACGCATTAGCTCAGCTGAATTCGCGCCGTACGTCTAAAGACTGCAAATCCAAAGGTGCTTTTCAATGAACAAACGATCACAGCCGTTATAAAACCATTCCAAAGAGGCTTAACACTTTTTCGACCGCCACTAGGATAACATCTCTCCCTGCATAAATGGCGCAAGTACGGCTGAGTGTCGGCTGAATTATCCGATTGAGATATCCCATAAAGATAGGTTCTTGTTCGGGCCGACCTCTGGAATATTCCCAACCCTTACAATCAAAGGCCCTTTTGCCTTTTTGCCTTTCATATCCCTAACGATTGCAAAGTGAGGGGTAATGGAAGGCAGCTACTGTACGAATTACCCTTTTGAAAATGGCGTTTTTTGTGATTGGGTAACGAGTTGATTAGAATGAATAATTTAATTCAATTTAAGTGAAATTAAGTGTAATAAATTTAGTATCATTATTCAGTCATTCTTTAACTGAGAAATAAAATATTTGTCTCTTAGCATATCATGATATATTTCTGCTTCGTATGAATAAAAAAAATAAAGAGAAACTGATAGGTTGGTTACCTTAGAGTGAAGTGTAAAAATTTTTTGAAATGATATATAATTAAATTTTTATTTTATTTATATGAAAAATATATTACAAAAAACTAACCCATAAAATTAAAGTTTTTAGAATACTCTCATTCACTTTGAATCAGGTTTCGTGTCTATGCACGCGTCGGGCTAATTACTCACATAGATCTCCAATTTGATAAGACCATTAAAAATTTTAAAAATCCTAAATTATACTATAATTTTTATTTTTTTTAAAAAAAATTGTATGATCATTTTTATCATCGCCACGAGTCTGCCTACAAAGTTTCAGCTCGATTTGTTCACGAGAAAAGGGATAAAAATCGATCCAAAGTTTTTTCTTCAGACAAGCAGACGCTACGAGTTAAAAGAAAGGGAGTAATAATTTTTAAAATAAACTAAAGTTATGTTATTACATTTTAATATGACATCATACTCCCTATACTTTGAGCCAATAGCTCGAGCTTATGGGATGAGTAATTACAAGCCAAATTAATGTACAAGTTATTATTAAGCAAAAACCATTTAGAACTAATAGTTTTTATTTTACAAAACCATTTGAAATATGTGGGCAATGTTACAATATATAATTGTGCAAAATCAAAGATTTGACTTCTTTCTTAAACTTTTCGTATTTTGAAATGATTCTTTCTTGAAATTTGTTGTGACAATAATGTATTGTACCATTTAACTCCCAAGTATACAGGGTGGAAAAAATCAATGGGCCCTGAAGGGTAACCACTTTTAATCCTTAAGATAGATTATTTTACTCAAAGAAAACATTATTTTATTTTTAAAAAGAAATAAATCTGCATTCAAAGATTTTCTAAAATTCGCTTGCCTCACCCGGGAATCGAACCAGCTAAAAATTGAAAAAATAAACACTCACTATTTTATTTTACTTATCGATAGGATCAATGTTGAGGAATTAAAATCTCTCTAATAAACATATTATTTTATCATCAATTCTAATACGAAGGACACATAAACATGAAAGAAATTTATTACCTGTAGCCAGACCGCATTCAAAAGAATGTGCACAAAAAATATATGTGTTGTTACGATGCAAAAAATGTACACAAAAGAAGATTTTCTAGTAAGTAAGTAACCTTTATTAAACTAAAAAATATATATTTATTTGGAATATCATATTGAGGCTTGTAATACGAGCTTACCAGGCAACTTTCTTCGACTTTCTTCTTACGGGACAAAGCTAGGGATTGATTAGTCTTTTGATTTTGGTCGACCTATAGCAAGACATTGATATTTGAACTATTTTAAATTATAATTTTGTTACACTTTAATAATTTAACTGATAAGTTTTTGAAATGAAACCCCTCATTCCGAATACACAAATTTGGTCTTTTTACTCCCTTTATATTAACTCGTGACGTCTGCTTGCTTGCTTGCCGGCTTGCCGTCGAAAAAACTTTGGATCGATTTTTAACCCTTTTCCCGTGATCCAATCGAGCTGAAACTTTGCAAGCAGACTCGTGGCGACGATCAAGAAGACCTATCAAATTTTCGTAAAAAAATAATAATTATAGTATCATTTTGGATTTTTCAAATTTTTAATGTTTTTTTCATACATGGTCTGATTTTTGATGTACTTACTGTTGCTAAAGGACATTAGCTTCGATTCCCATAATTCTATTTTTTTTTAACACACCATAATTTGTGAGTTTATCTTGCAATTTAATTCTTAACTCTTTGAGGTGTAAAAAATTGTGTGATACAGTACTTTCAACATAAGTGGAAAATTATGAAAAAAAAAATGCTACTGTCCTTTTTGTTTATCAATTAGTATTTGATTTGTGACCTATCTGCATCTTTTGAGGTCATTTTAGTTTGGATAAAACACTATTCGTATTTCAAAAAAACAATTTTCTAAAATAGTCGATATGGAAAATGCTAGAAGCGTTGAAAAAAAAAATTAACTTAGAGTATTACGTTGGTCATTAAAAAAATATCACGACAAAATTATGTTATCAATTTCCTAATGTAAAAACTACAACAAAGTGAATATTTGCGTGTCAATCTATGATATTGTACAATGAAAGTAGAATTTGGTTCGAGAACAAAACATTTGTGATTAATCTGTAAATAATGAAAATGGTGAAGCTTCGTGAACATGGACAGCTGTATCTATATTAGAAATAACCCGTCAGTGGTGACGGAAAAAATGGGGTTTACAATATAATATTATTTCTAAAAATTATCGAAAATACCGTAGCAAATATAACTTTGTTTTACACGATATCGTGTAATATAACTGACAGCATATCTTGATTGTTTTATAGTGCGACATGACACCTGTCCATATATGTTTATTTTACATATATTCCTCGTGGGAACATAATATTAACACGGGCCGACAAATAAGAAAATTTTGTCTAAAAATAAGAACCCTCTGTAAAGTACCGTAACAAACATTATATAATTGTAAGTGTGAGTAAAAATAAGTCAAGTACCTACATGCGAAATACTAGACCAACTCAAAATGACATTGTTCAAACAATGTTCATTTATAAAATAATAATCATGGAGGTAAACGGCTATTTTATTTGTTTTTTTTTCACACCCTTAACACAATCTATTCGTTTCCGTACTCCCTACCACATATAATCCTTCCACAGCCCCATTTCTTACTTGTCTTCCGACGATTCGCATCGGGAATAGGCATATTTGTTAGCTACGGTACTTGGGAAGCTGTTGAACAAGATATTCGACGGTCTTTTTTATATTAATTTTTATATTAGTACATACAAAAATAATTAATTTGATACGTCGATACCTACATTCTCATATAAAGTATGGCGTCTCGTCCCATAAATACATAAACACCAATCTAGGTCACACACACACACACACACACATACACACACACACACACACACAAACGTGGCGAGTCTTCCGCGTAAACAAAACTGAGGCACAGCAGTGTACACGAGGCAGCGACACATGGCGATGCCCGGAGCACCGTCAGCACACACACACACAGCTAGACTTCAAGAAAAGAGCCAACTCCCTGTACAGGCATGTCAGTCTCTCAACTACCCCGGCGTAGATCGGAGGCCCTGGTCTGTCGAATTTTCATCATTATCTTAATAATCGTAATTATGTATTATTTGTAATTTTTTTATCAGTAAATAAATTAATCAAACTTTCTACGACTTTGGAGAATTCCCGTTACATAAAGGGTGGTGACCATAAGCAACTTTCTCCTCAATCATCGATCACCACAAATTGGTGACAACCGATACTCACCTTTCACCCTCTATAAAAGAATAACTTCGTTTCTGCAAGACATCTCTTATATATCTTGATTAATGATATTCCCCTGGGAAGAAATTCATAATTGTGCAAAAAATTTTAACATTCTCAAACTATTCTAAACCAAATTGTAGTTAATTTATTTTGTAGTAAGAAATGTAAAATTATTTTGTTGTAAAAATAAATCTCAGAGATTTTCTTCCAACTGTCTATGTCACTTATAGGCAATACTGGGTCTGACGAGCATATCCATTATTACTGCCTTATATTTTGAAAAAATTTCAGGTAAATCTAAAATACTTAAATAAAAAGAGGGATTAAAATTGGAAAAGATGGTCAAACATCAAAAAATCTTCTTAAAAAAAACACCTGAAATTTAAAAATGAAAACGAACATCATGACATTACAAAATAAATATATTAAATAATAATATTTAAATATATTAAATAATAATCGTCTTCTTTTTCTATCCCTTATCCTATTGTGTCTAGTTCCCTTCACCGCATAAAAGGTACTATCTTTTCCTGACTCGAGCTTCGCTCTCCACGTCAGCCAAATTTATTTGCAACGTCGCTCCGCAGCAGTCCTCTAACTGTTCCTGCCAGCTTCTCCTAGGACGGTCCCTTGATTTTCTGCCTTTTGGTCTTGCCTGAAATATCCGCTTTGGTAGTCTATCTGCCGGTATCTGCAAGATATTTCCCAGCCACCGTATTTGTGATTTCTCGATAAACGTCAATAAGAGTTCTATTTCGATATATTCTCCTATTTGAGTATGATTTTGTCTCTTCTGGTAACTCCTGCTATTCCTCGTAGAAATCCCATTTCGGCGGTACGTAACCTTGAGCGGGTTCTTTAGGTCAAGATCCTGTGCTCGTGGCCATACACTAGGGTTGGCCTAAAAATTGATTTATATACTACCAACTTTGCTCGCTGGCTGAGCTCGACATTTCTAAGTACGGGATAGTACAGAGATCGTGCTACCTGGCTTGCGGCTCTTATCTTTCTAATCAAATTACTTTCTTGCTTTTAATCCTGAGATGATATTACACCATGGTATTTGAAATTGTTCACCGGTTTAACGGTTAAATATATCTGTTTTGACACGTGTACATTAATTATATCCAATAAAAATAAAAATAATAACCAAATCCCTGTCAAAATATCACCCAATTTCGACAAATTTTAGGCGCCTAGGATGGTGTAACTCTGTCCTTAAAGACATACATATGTATTGGTATGAGAATACAAAACTGGAGAAGGGAATCGGAACCAGATCCACTGGAACCGTTTCCAAAACGAAACAAAACATACAACAAAGGAAAAAACTCTCAAGGAGGCCAAGAAAAGGTTTATTGAGTGATGATAGCGATAAACATATAACGATGTGCTTATTGTTTTCAAATAATTAATTTAATATAACTAAGACATACCTACCTCATCCAATAAACGGCGTCATCGTTCGAGAAGAACAAGAAAGCCGATGGTAATACAATTACCGTGATAAACTACCCCAAACCACAAACTATCTGTCAACCACGCATGTTTCGCATTTGTTATCATTGTTTACCACTCAGGGTTGATTGCGGTAAGACGAGCACAAGGACACACCCAGCGCTTCCCACGCTAGCTTGATTTATGAAGGGGTTTTAATAAAAAATATCATCAATAAATACTTAACATCTTCAAAACGATTTTGTGGTGACATCTGTACCTATAAAACTTATTGTCTGTCTGTCCGTCTGTTATATTCTATATATAAATCTACACCGTTTGTCCGATCTGACTTTAACTTTACAAACTTATTCTTTAGGACCCGGCGGGTAACAAAGGTGAAATGTTTCCCCTCCCCTTTATCCCTCCCCCTTCCCCCGATATATTTTCCTTGCAGATATGTCCCGTTTGACCGTTGTGATTCAAGTTTTGCGTACTTATTCTCTAAGACCCGGCGGATAACACAGGTGACAGGTTCTTTACGACCCGGCGCGTAATATAGGCAATATTCCCCTTCCCTCTTTTACCACTCCCCCTTCCTATGATATATTTTCTGTATAAATCTACACCGTTTTTTACAAAAAAATAGAAACTTTTTGTCCCCTCATGAACTTATTTTTAACTAAATCATTAACCCAAGCATCGCCAGGTACGAACAGCTAGTTATTGATATAATTAATAAAAATATACTTTATTTTCACTAATTATTTATTGAAAATATTAAATATTGAATCATTGACATTATAATATTCAAACATATTCTAAATGGTGTATTGAAAGATAACTAGTATTTGTCAGATTAGACTTGGATAAGTGGAGTTTATGTCAGTTGTCGATGTGGTTAGATAAAAAACTGTTTTGTAAATTTTTCATAATATTATGCTTTTTTAAGCTTGTGCTATTGCTGTGTACTTTATCTAGGGCTTTTTTCATTATATTATGTTTATTCTTCATTTATATATACAATAATATTTTTAATATATATACATTATATAATTTCATTGTATTCTTCATTCAATTTAGCTTTTTTTAAGCTTGTGCTATTGCTATAAACTTGATTATTACTTAATATTATTATCTATTTTTTGTATTTTTTTATTAAATTATGCCATTCATTAATTGTTAACTTTCTTAACGTACATTTTACCTTATTTTTTTTAAGCTCTGAAGAGTGTTTATAAATAACAATATATCAATATATTTCGGGACCAATGGTTCCTCCGTCAAGATACAATGTATACCAACAAATTAAAAATCGAAAATTTAAGTATCGACAATAACAAAATTAAAAATATATATGAGAAATAAATAAACAATTATGTACTAATATGAAATCAATTTTTAAAGGTAACTATTTTATTTTTATTTTAGTTATTTTTAATATTCAATTATCTATTAACAGTTTTTCTTATTTTCAAATTCATCCAACTGTAATCTGCTATGATTTATATGTAAAATTTGTAAGTCAACAATGATCCATAACCAAATTTTGATTTCTAAATCCGGAATAATTATAGCTACTTCAATACCCTAAGTGTTTCTTAACTCTTACCTCAAAATCTCTACAGGAAACATGTTGATATTTACAATAAATAAATGGGGAAACAAACTAGGTGTGTATATTTTTCTTAATTATTATAAAAACGTAATTTGTTGACATATTTCGTTAGAACAGAAGTGTTCTTCTCTATATGAGTCCACTCATAGGACACCTCAAGCCTTATTTCATTTTTTGTCACTCAGGCCGAGCCTTGGCTACCATCCCACTGAAAATATTAATGTCTCTTTCAGGTCAGTCACATGGAGTGTCTAGTCTCACTTCGGAAATATTAATGTCTATGAGAGGTTTAATAAATCCTTTGGTAATATGTTCCATTTACGGATGGCGTATGTGTATGTACAGATGTGAACATGTATGCGTGCTGAGATCAAAGAACCAAAAATAATAATTTTATAAAAAGACTTTCATACCTACTTTCCCATATAAAATATAGCTTCGCCTCTATGAGACATCTATAATATATCCTCATTTGGTTATCTACTAAAGTCCCCCAAAATCAAATGTCATCCAAACCTTCTTACCTACTATAGTGTTCATCTACAGAAAATACTTCGGGTTTTAACTATAACGTAAGTCTGGCAGTCGATGGATCTTTTAGACTAAGATCTATCGACTGCGATCGTAATTATAATGGTTAAATAGTACATAAATAGGTCATATATCAGAAAATGTTTTTTTATAAAATTAACAGAATACACTTTATATTAGCTATTCATCTCCTTTATTTTTGATTTGTTTTTGATAATGTATGTACTTCGATTTTTAATTTTAATTAAACGTTTTATCCATAGACACCTAAACGTGTTGATAATTCAATGAATTAGTGTTTTATATAAGGAATTTTCTTTTTAATTATATTTATATTAATATATATTACATTGAGTATTGAAGTACGGCACCAGCTTGATGCGAGATAAATGCCCCGACAAAAAAACTTTCAGTGAGTTAATTCATGAAGAAAGCTTAAAGAAGCTTTATCAAAAACTTTAATATATATAAAAAATTGAACATGCAGACAAACGATTAGTAAGAAGACGCCTTGTGGATATAATTTTATTTTCTGAAGATCATGTTTATAAATTAAAGAAATAAAAAAATATGTAAATAAGCGACTCGGAGCCAATTATCTAACCCACAAAAAAATTCAAAGTGAGTACGGTATGGCATCATTATAAAATAATCATCCTTTTCTGGGAAAAATACATATATACCTACTAGAAATTGACATATAAGAACGCTGGCGCCTTTGCTTTCACGAAAAATTGTTAATACTTAATGCCAAAGATGTCTGTCCCATACTAAAATAACCACTAAATTCTATATATTCGTAAATGCTGGAAGTTACAAGTAAAGATTTCTTACGGGATAACATGAATACAGATAGGACTTAAAATTTTTCATTTCCTATATCATGAGATACATTGCTGGAAAAATAATGAAATTCCATATTTTCTTTGATTATAAGTATAGTTTGTTGTGTCACTATACCGTATACCGAAAATATGTTTAAATTATCAAACTGAATTGTATGGTTGGCAAAAAGAAATTACCATTTGGCAATAAACCACTACTGTTCTATAATTATTTATACAAAAAGTGAATGAATAAATAAAATATAAAAAAATAAAAATAATCTTTGTAATTTTGAGTACTGTGCGAAAAATAGTAATTCGTTGGTGTAGTGGGCTTGCCCTGGCCAAGTAGTCTGGTTGTCAGTGGTTCGAGCCTCATTCCAGAATACAAACAAGTTAGTCCTATTTTTATAGAACAATCATTTAGCTAAGTTTGGAAATAGTAACAATGTTTATGCGATACGTATTCCATGCTCGTAATCTATATAAAAAATAATAAATTTAATTAATTATTTGGGAATAATTATTGATTGACTATAAAGTGAATAGATTAAATTAAAATAACTGTTGAGAGAATAAATAAATTGTTATATGTGTTCATGAAACAATGAGACATTTTAAATATCAAATTATTAAAAAAAGTTTATTTTACGCATGTGAAATCATTTTTGAAATATGTAACATTCGGGTAGGGTGCAGCATATTCATCTTATTCAATTCCAATATATACAATTCAGAGAATGATTAAAATTCTATTGAAAAATATTAAATACCCAATACACGACTTTTTAAGACTTTAATGTTCCGAAAGTTAATATTTTTTACAAAAGAACATTACTGTACCACATCTACCAAGATTATATTATTATCCACAAAATTATCTCTCTGGATTATAAAAGACAGCACTAGAGAATTAAAAATATTTTAAACTTACCGTTGCGTTGTTGAAAACAATTATGGTTCAACTAGTCTACACATATATGTAATAGTTTCATTGTATAAAGAATTGGATTCTCAAATCAAGTATAAAGTAACAGAAATATTAAATTCATAATTTAAATTAAAAAATTTCAAATTTATTATGAAGTGACATTAAATTTCTATACAACAACAAACAAATAACTTGTAAATCATACTGACTTGCAATGCTTATAAATAGAGATTAATTATAATTTTACAAACGTTATTGTAAGAAATCTGATAGATTTACATGTTTTGTATTGTAGAAAATGTGAATTCCTTTTCAAAGCACTAAGAAGAAGAGTGAAAACTTTTTTAGATAGAAAGACCTTGTAGTCTTGTTGGTAGCTTGTTGTTCTTGTAGTTAGGACTCTCGCTTCGTGATCCGAAGGTCGCGGGTTCAGTTAGTCCTATTTTTATAGCACAAGTCTTTAGCTTAGTTTGAAAATAGTAAGAATATTGATGTGTGAATTTAATACAAATAATTAGTAATATAATTAATAACACAGTCATATAGTTATTTAATAATTAAGCTGCATATTTAAATCAAACTTATAAGATTTATTAAAAATTATTTGATAGCTTTAAAATCGTTATGATTAAATATAGAAAAATGATTTAATTTACAATAATGTTGTATTTATTGTTTACCAAATCTAAAAAATCCAATAATTTATCGTACATCCTAATCAACGTTTGAATATTTAAATGGCTGAATTGGAATAGTCCAGAATTATCCGCAATGGAATGGCAAATACATTTTCAGTAAATGCATGAAAGGGCTTCTGAACCTGGAGTGATTTAGCTTTTCACACAACTGGCATGTGTTGTAATTTAAAATATTTCCAAAAGTATTAAATATATTTATCAAAATTATTAAATCAAATATTTAAAATTCCATGTTAAGAAAGTAGTTTAAAATAAAACAAGTTTATCTTCAAGAACACATTCTTATTGTGAAGTTGCAATTTTTTCAGAACAAGTTCTGTAAAATTTGAAACCAAATTTATTAATCAATTATAAAGACATAGAGAAAATCAAATCAACGAAAAAATATTTAGCTGCTACCGGGACACGAACCACGGATATCCTCCTATCCGGATTTTTTCTGTATGTCTTTCTAATTGATTAATAAATTTGGTTTTTAATTTCACAGAACTTTGTTACGAAAAAAATGCAACTACACAATAAGAATGTGTTCTTGAATACAATATATGTATGTTGTGTCAAATGTGTCCAAAAATCAAAAATGAATTAACGGTTTATTTTGGCGGTTTATTATTTGGTGGTTTATTAAGCGGCAGTTACACAAAGTAATTTGTGCCTACTGTACCAGAAAAAAAGTATTTCTCTAAAAATTCATAATAAATGTTAATTAATTAATAAACGAGACTTACAGATAAGATCGATATATTTACGGAAATGTTATTATTTTTTTTAAAACTATATATTCTGTTAATGTACACTTTACCTATCTGTTGTGAAATCCCAATACGGCGTTAATTAATATATAAAAAATAATAAATAAAAATGTACGAGGCGGCTATAGAGTAATTGGTAAACGCGTCTGCCCCGGATAGGAAGAAATCCGTGGTTCGAATCCTGGTAGCAGACAAATATTTGTTCGTTGATTTAATTTTTCTAATTGATTAATAAACTTGGTTTCAATATAAGTTTGTTTAAATTACCTTTATAAAATAAATATAAAAATATATAATACCCCTAAAATTCATGTTTTCACAACACGCCAACACACGTGGAACGGACAAAATGACGAGACCCGCGAGCCGAAAGTAACAACATTATTACCATCTTTGAATGGGAATGCGCTGGTCGCAATAAAGGAATTTTCTTCGCAGATCCGCCGCTATCTCCGCAGCATTTTCCGTACTTCCATTATGCAAATGTGTCTTGGATTATTCTGATAATTCTACGGCTGGGGGGCGCCGGAGGGGGATGAAGGTATCATATTATTCCGCATTTAAAATGCGCATATCCCCGGCGGCTTGCTCCCGTCCGCTCCCTACCGCCACATTTGCAGGACACGGTGGGAAGATGGCGAAATTAAATTAAATAAGAATGGAGTCTATATCATTAGAATTTAAATGTATTATTTCAGAATATGCTTAATAGCCAATTAATAAAACATCCTTAATTGTGTTTAGATACTGTCATCCAGCCAAAGATTCATTATTTATTGTGTTGAGATAGGTCAATCTAGCCATAAATAAAATCCTTTTATATGTAAACATGTTCTAGGAACACTAGATTTTGTCCCACTAGAAGATGTCTGGGGGATGATTAATTAATTAAGATAAATTATAGAAATCTCACAGAGACGAAGCTATTTATATATGATAAATGTGTATGAAAGCCTCTTATATGATGGCTCAGGGCTTACAATTAATTTTTATCAGCCCAGGATTGTATGAGCTGGCTTAAGTGATCACCCTACACAATGTAACGTTCACCAATCCCATCGTAAGAACATCTACAGTATCCACACATACCTATATATCAAATTTTGCTATATATCTGTTCAAATTCTAGAAACCTTCCGTGTATTTGATTGGTCTATGCTAGAGACATCTGTAGTATTTTCTCATTTACTAGTTAGTATTTATAGATTTCGCAACAGTGTTAAATAAATAGGAAGAATTAATATATATATTACATATCGTATCACAGTTTTCAATAAATTTATGAAAATATAGACATTTTATCAAAATAACATACAAGCCTTGCTTTTCAAATTCTATAATATTCATTCTGTAAATATCCGCTTGCTGGACCATTTGGAATGATAAATTTTAGACTATTTGCTCAATTTACAGAGGTATGCGTGCGAACTATTCCAGGTTTGAATTGTATTTATAAGATATGGTAATATTTCTCCGTTTCCAGAGAAGAAAATTTATTCACGTTGGTGTAGCTTAAAATAGTTTGACATGACAAATATCACGAAAATAATAATCTATTATTACATATCACTGAATTTGATTGATCAATTACTTAGTAAGGTACTTATTAAAAGCCTACACTAACATAATAACAATAAATTTATTCCTACGTAACCAGGTTGAGCGTGGAAGATCTGGTCCGCCAAATTATTAATACAAATTACATTATTAATATAACATATATATTATGCAGATAAAAGGCAAGAGAATAATAAATAAATAAAGAGAAAATATTATATGGTGGGTACCTAAATAAATAATACGCAAAAGAAAAATTCTCTATTTTTTCAGTAAAAAAATACACGGTAACTAGGTATAGGTATAAATTATTAGCGAAACATTTATTTTGAAACTTATATTACATATTTAGTCAAAAAAATCTCACGTTTAAAGTTTCGTTACGAAGCGAGTAAAGCAATAGTTTGAGAATTACTATCATTATAAAATACTTAACGCCATCTAATTAGCATTTGAAATTCTATAATTTATTAGTTAAAAAGTATCCTATTTATAACTTTAATAAATATTTTTTCGTATATGTGACGTGTTTGCATCTATTTGCCAAATATTAATTTTTCTTAAAATAAGTAGATCAATTTATGTATAAAAAATTACAAAAATATGGTAAGCATTTAAAAATATTTATGGTAAACGTAGTCAAATAACATTTTTTATCTAACTTATAATTAAAAAATATTACGTAAGTAGGTAAGATAGGTAAGATATGGGAAAAATCCTACTTTAACCTTTGAACAATTTTGTTCTTTAATGTGTATATTTTTATATTTAACAAATATTAATTACATAATAAAAAAATGAGCTAAACACATAAAAAACTTGCTTAATATTTATATGCAGCTATATTCATACAGTCAAACACATATAATTTACTAATTATCAGACAAAATATTACATCTCAATAAGTAAAACAGAATGTAAAAAATTGAATAGAAAAATTAAAAAAGTTTCACACAAAAACTATTTTGGTGCCCCATTAAAAATAATTACCTTGATTACTGATACTGAAAAATACATAATCCACCATTATATTTCCTTCTTCAAATTGTGAATGAGCGATTTAAAAAATATATAAAAATGATTATAAAAAAAGGAAGAGACCAACAGCAGTGCTTGATCAGAGCACAGGTAAGTACACAAGTCATAAATTCAAATACCTTGAGATGGAATTTTCTAGCGATGGAAGTCAAGAAAGATAAATAGATAGCAGAATTGGAGATGAAGCTGGCGTTTTACGATTTCTAAATAGTGTGGTGAAAAGAAAATCCGACTTAAATTTGTATAATAACGGAGACAGCGAGAGCAAGAATCCATAATTTCTATTCTAAGGGGGGGAGCGGGTGTCACACTGATTACAGAAGGCACACATTTGTCATGGAGCCCAAATTCTTACATACAGAAAAATCACAAATGATGTGGCTTGGACATGTGCAAAGTGCAATGCTAAAGGAACGAGTACCAAGAAGCATCTCCTTGACAACCCTGGAAGGAAAGCAACCGGTAGGTTGCCCCAGATTAATCTGGGAGATACAATAAAGTGTATAAAAACAGAATGAGTCTGAACTGGTTTACTCATATGGAAGCAGCACAAGATAGAGAAATATGGAAGCACCTTGTCGAGTCTTTTTTAAGATACCTGATATTTTTGAGATCTGCATTTTAACTCTATCTTAGAAATATAATAGATCATATATATTCCCTGGTCGAGTGACCACCATCAATTATCGAAATATTTTCGGTTTATAATAAATCAAAATCCTTCAAATGTTGTAAATAGATGTTTTATTGAATAACGTTTTATATATCTTATTTTCCGCATTAAAAGTGCAACTCTTCAATTTCTAAACAACATTCATAAAACTTACTTAACGACCTCTTAAGCCCTCTATCCCTTCTGAATTATCCCTGTTTTGCAGATGAAGTCTTCATTGAAAAACCTCTGGTCCACTCTTATCTAACTTAATTCACGATGTACGTACTTTATATGTATATTCCAAATGCAAAGATTTCTGAAGAATGTTTCATATTTGGTACATTTCAATGTCAAAGACTCTCTAGGTACATAAACATTTATTCATTTTTTTCTTCTTTTAAAAAAAATATATTTGAGCTTTATAAATTTGTGATTCTGAATTCCTTTTTATCATGTTATCACCAAATTCTATTACCTTATACTCAATTATTTAAAAAAAGCTGTATATTGTATGTATTTAACAGGTATGTTCACTCTAAGCTCAAGCTACTTTTTTACCATTCACTGACAGTTTCTCGCTCATTCGTAAACGAATCATCAATACTTTCCTTGCAGTCCCTCAAGACTTGTAAGCAATTCTGCAACTTTCAAGTCAGCATACATTCATGTTAAGCTCGTTGAATTTTTCATAGCTTATGTATTTCTTTATAGCTTTAGCTCGTTGTGGATTTATGTGTTTCTTTTAGCTACACGAACTGCAAGGGCAACTAAATATCTTCTTCTAATCTTGTGGAACCTCATGATCTTAGACGTGGTACATTGTCACGAAATCTAAATTATCTTCGTTAGAAATTTCTCACTATCTTCTTCTGTTTTATGACATATTTTCTCTGCAAGTTGTTTTTTAAATGTCGTTTTTGAAATTTTCACTCGCAACTTTTGTTTTTGGAAGCGCTGTGTCACTGATCAAATCGTTTTATTTAGACTCATATATCAGATTTTACTTATATCAGGTACACCGGAGATACATTGGTTTCTAAATTTTAATGACAATTAGAAAACATTGAAAAATATAATCAATGAAATGGAAATGAAAAAGTTTAAGCGATATTAAAATAAAGTATTTAGAAATAAAAATAAACAGAAAATTAATTTAAAAATACGGAAATATAAGCGTTTTTTGCAAAATAATGACTGAGTGCTAGATTTTGGACCTTCAGCAACACAAAATACTTGTAATAAGATTTGATCAAAATTTTTTTGGTGTTGACTTGCGTAATTCTTTTTAAGACTTCCTGCAAAGAAAATTATCATTTATTTAATTATAATCATTAAAAAATCATTTTCATAATATGTAGTCGTAATGTATTTTCTAATTTTTTTCTGATCATGAGAAAATCGAAAAATATGCTGTATTGCTGGTCTTGCGGGATAAGGATAACTAACACCTTGATCCTAGTTAGTAGCCTTAAGTAGCACCCTACTTTTATTACAAAAAGGTAGCTTAAATGCAATAAAACATATTTGCAGTATTTTATTACCATAAAACACGAAACGACGATCCATATCCGCTCCTGTTATCACGTGAGTTATTACAATTAAGTTTAAAAAAATGCATCTAAACGATGTTATCATACACGTTCAGCTGATAAAATCATATCGTTATTAAATATTGATTTGTTTTTATTAAAAAATGTATATTATATTCTGACTTAGCCAGCCCTTTCACTCGTGAACCCTTGAATGTTTTGTACGAAAACAATAAATAAAGCATAGATGACGAAAACAGAAATTAATCAAGGAAAGTCACAATTCCTGTTCTAAACTAATCCTTTGTAAGCATTCTGAATAAAAGCGAATCAATTTATTTTCAACTTTCAACATAAATTACATTTAAAATACATTTGAGGAAAAATTTACTGGCGGGATGTTAAATATATTTATTTTCTCAATATTTCCATTAAGTTGGATTCTTTTTTTGAAAGTTATATCCATTTGACCAATATCAAAGTTCAAAGAAAAATGCACCTTTTTTTAATGCTAGGTAATATAATGATTTGTTTTACAACTTACCACCGACAATTACTTTCACAAACAATTTTTGAAAACCCAGCTTTGTGAAAAGTTTTTAGTTTAGTAAAGAAATTTCAAATAAAACACAGGATTTATTATAAGTTTATTTTTTCTTGGAAATAAGATTTAAATCAATATGTGACTTTTTGTTTCAATGGGAATATGGTGTATGTTCTCTTTTTACACATTGTTACTTCTCAGTCTGATTTTGAAAATTTTAAAATTTCATGACTGATTTCAAAATAAAAAATTAAAATATAAATACATAATTCTCGATAATGATATAATAAACTATAGATACGTTACAAGCGTGAAATCTCGGCAACTCAAAAGTAAGGTAATTAATTGCCTTACTTGCATTCGTTATCGAATGGACATTCTTTGTGATTGGGCGCGATGCTACGGCGAAAAAAAAGTCCCGGGGAAAAAGAAATAGAGTATCGTACACAATTGTAAGAATGAGTATGTTATTTTAGTCAACGTGACTTCAAATTACCTGATTTTTCTGTCTACACGCAGAGCGTTTGTGAAATAAGTGTGCCATGATTTGTTGTCTCTTTCAATGCAATATTTGCTACAAATGAAAGTCGGCTATTATGGGAATAACGTGTCTATATTATAATACGTCAATGGTTCTCGGTGTAAGAATATCCTTCACTAAAGCTATCAAATGGCGAAAATAATTATGATACAAATAAACAATTGGCACAAAAAGCAAAAAAATAATCGTAATTATCTATGTAACAATGTCCGTCACTATCTCTGAAATATTAAAAAAAGGTAATTCATTGTTTTCATTCAATGTTCGTCACTAACGCTTATTTTTTAAAAAAAAATATCTGAGCTTTATAAATAAGCGATTCTGAATTCCTTTTTATCATGTTATCACCAAATTCTATTACCTTATCCTCAACTATTTTTAAAAATGCTGGATGTTGTATGTATTTAACAAGTATGTTCACTCTAAGCTCAAGTTACTCTTTTACCATTCACTGACAGTTTCTTGCTCATTCGTAAACGAAGCATCAATTGCAGTCCTTGCAGTCCCTCAAGACTCGTAAGCATTTCTGAAACGAACAATGTTCGTCACTAACGCTACCAGATGGCGCAAATAAAGATGAGATATAAAAAGAAAACATATAATCAGGATTGTGATATGTGTCATGTCAATAACATAACCATAAATTATTAGTGATTTTTTATCAGTCTATCTAGTCTATCCTTTTGTGTACAAAAATGACGAGTTTTGAGCCGAATCAGCATTATTTGCGGGAACTTTGTGTTATCAAAAGTTTGAGAATGGTAATTTTGACATCGAAAACAGAGAACGTAGCGGAAGGCCGAAAGTGTACGAAGACGCGGAATTGGAAGCATTATTGAATCAAGATTCACGCCAAACGCAAAAAAGACTTGCACTTATATTAGGAGTGACTCAACAAGCAATTTCACATCGGTTTAAATCATTGTGAACGACTCAAAAACAAGGAAATTAGGTTTCATATGAACTGATGCCGAGAAACGTTGAACGCCGATTTTCAACATGTGAAATACTGCTTTCCAGTTACAAACGAAAGGGTTTTCTGCACCGTATAGTCACTGGTGATGATAAATGGATGCACTAATCCGAAAAGGAAGAAATCATGGGGACTACCTGGCTTTGCTTCAACATCTACATCTAAGCCAAATATTCGTGGAAAAAACTCTTTTTGTTTGGTGGGATCAGCTTGGTGTCGTGTATTATAAGTTGCTCAAACCGAACGAAACCATTACTGGGGCTGTCTACCGAACACAGTTGATGAGATTGAGTCGAGCACTCTAAGACAAGCGCGCCGACTACTACTCCTGACACCCGCCGTATTCACCAGACATTGCTCCTTCTGACTTCTACTTGTTTCGATCGATGGCGCATGGCCTGTCTGAGCAATACTTTACATTGGGTCGATTCGTGGATGGCCTCAAAAGGTAAAGCATTTTTTCAACGCGGTATCCGTATGCTGCCAGAAAGATGGGAAAAATTAGTGGCAAGCGACGAACGATACTTTGAATAAAACAGTAGGTTCCGTTCTTTCACAATAGATGCCCAACGTTTGATAAAAAAGGCGGACACTTATTTGTACACCTATGTATACTGTGTACACTGTAACATTTTAAATTACAATTAGTATGTGATTTGTATATACCGCATATTTTTCTTTCACTCGCATTTTTTCATACATATGCTTCAAGGTTCGCCAGAAATATTTTTTCAACCGAAATATTTGCCGAATTTTACAATATTTTCTACAGCATTTTCTACAGAAATAATTAAAAAAAAATTATTTTCCTTCGTTTCAATATTATTTTATAATCTTGAAACGATATTGTGGAATAAGAAGAAATTACGCACCATTGAAATCTCTTGAAATGACTGAGCTATTCTCGTGAATTCTCGAACCATCGCGATGCGACACTTATTTTTAAAAAGGCGCTGACTGGATACTGGGCAACTGAAAGTGCGAAATAACCAGTGATAAAGGCAGTGTGACCAGCGCGTGTAAACTGAGTGACAGATATCGGAAGAAGTACCTACGTGTGAATATTGAGCGAAATATTCTCGAAAGTTGTCGATGCGATAGAAACAGCGTTTTAAAAGTGTTCCGTTAATGAGTGACTAGAGATAATTAGTGCGAATTACAAATTGGATAATATTTGTGTAAAATATTCTAGTAACATCTAGTAACTGTGAAATTAAGAACAGTGCTCTTGTTTCTATTATATATATACATTTCTTAATTTTCTTTAGATATATATATATCTCTATATATGTTTTGATGAATCAAGGAAATAGATATTATCTTTTGGGTTAGCAAAACATAAAGTTAGTTTAGAATTCAGGTACAGTAAAACTTTATAGCACTATGGTCATATTAAAAAAATAATTTAGGAAGTTTTTAACATTTTACTCGCCTTTAATCTCCGAGAATAAAGAAGGTCTCCGAAACGATTTTCTTACGCAAAGTTCAAATGGTAGGTACATAAGTATATACCTCCTTTTGTAAACTGACCTTTTTACGATACGTTTTCTTGAAACCAAACACCGAAAAAATTTGTGGGAAGTAAATTAACAAAAATTTTATATTAAATAATTGACATTCTCGATAAGGTCTAACACTAATTTATGTAAATGCTAACCTTTCATGTTTTAAAACAGATTAATTTAAAACCTTAAAAATGTTTCAGTGAAAGCACAGATGTTGTATTTGATATCAAAACAACTTGGTAGGTACGAAAAAAAATGTTTCGAAAATTAAAATAAATTACGAGAGGCTATATTTTTACTCGTAATTCGTATTTACACATACGTATTTAAAATAATGTTCAACATATTTACATACTGTTGTTCTACATCGAATAAAACACGTTAATTTCAGCGTGAAATAAATAAACCTTCAAATGTGAATGTGCGAACCCAGAATAAATATGGGGACAAACAATAGTATCCTTTATGTTCCTTGACTAATAGGACCATAATGTCATATATCATTGAATTAAAAAGGACAGAGAATGGTAAAACAACGCATGACAGAGTTGCTCTTAGGGCGGAAAAATAAAACAATGGAGATCCAACAATGCCATAAAAATAATAATATGCTTGAAGAATGATCAGGAGACTTTGAACAGAGTAAGGAATTATAATACGAGAAAATACGAACACATGAAACGTAGCTATAAAGAGGTATATTCCCAAATTAGTTTAACTTTAGAGCGAGCGCGTTATCATAGAACGTTATCATACGACATATATAATACTCGTACATAGCTAGCTGGTTTTCCTGGCGTTATCATACGACATATATACTAGTACATAACAACTAGCTGGTTGCCCGGCTTCGCTCGGAACCATAATTCGGTAAGCAAAGAATTGTGTTGACGTCTCTTTTTTGCTGGTTTCGGCACCTTGGTGATTGGATTGCCTTGCTGGACCGTCTTCGCTTTGCCAAAATATCAACAGATATTCGAGCGCACAATTATTACACTCTAGAGAGAACCATCTAGAACATTCTTTAGAACTTTCTGGAATCTTCTAGAACTTTCCCTTTCCAGAACCTTCTAGAGCCCTATAATTGTTTCTGGAACCTCTAGACCCAACGACGCACTCCGCTACTCAGTTTGGAACCTTATAGATCTATCTGATGGCCTTTAGAACTTTCTAGAGCATTCTGAAACCCTCTAGAACTTTTCGGAACCTTTTAGACTCGCCGATATACTCCGCAACTCAGTTTGGAACCTTATAGAACTCTCTGAAACTTTCTCCATCCAGAACGTTCTAGAGAATTTTGGAATCTTCTCTAAATCTTCTGGAACCTTCTTGACTAACCGATAAACTTCGCCACTTGGTTTGGACCTTAAAAAACCTTCTTGAATTTTCAAAAAATAAAATTTCAAACGAAATCAACAGATACATACTTATATAAATGTGCGCACGCAGTGCGTGGAAAGTCAAACACAAAAGCGAATAAAAAATTCAAAGAAATAATATTCTCGCACGGAGAGAAAACAATTCAAACAAACACAAAAATATAACGGCGCAATACGGAGATATCATTTTATATTATTATCTCTGGCTCGAGGGGGGCGGAAGGGAATGCCCCATCAAGTGCCATAGTTTTTTTAAACGCCCTGTGGCTGTTGAATTTTCCGCAGTTAAAAACTAAACTGAAAATCTAGGATCCGCATTATCTCTTTATGTGCCATTCGGTCGCAGTTTAGTGGGGAAGTTTGGTGGGGTAGTTTGGTGGGGCGGTTTTGCCCCGTGTTTCCGCGCGGCGCGGCCACTCGGATGTGTAATTTGTATTTGTAAAAAAAGTACAGAATACATCGGGAGGAACTACTCCAGACTGTAGTGAGGGGAACTTTGATATTTATCGTTCCGTATTTATATTAATGCGAAAGAGTTTCGCAATGGGAATGTTAAAAGCGTATTAGGGTTCCCTTTTTCTCTCGGTAAAGGGGTTGTTTTTCGGCGTGAAGTAATGGCGTCCCGAACGCATTGTTCCAAACCTATTATCAAAACTGTTTAAGACAATGTTCAAATAACATCTATATATGAGTAAAATGTTTAGAAAAATCATATGTACGTTATAAAAATAAAGTCTGCAATGTCCGAATCATAAAAAATAAACGTTTCAAATGCAGCCACCGAAATTTAATTTAAAATGTATATTGTTGATTTTTTTGTTTCTATCCTTTCCAAAATCACATTCCCTATAAATTGATAGGCTTTGTTTCTTATGAATACAGTACATTATAAATTTATAATTCTCTATGAGTGAAATAAATTATTTTGGGTTTAGATTAATTTCATATATTTTATTTTTATTTATATTGGGACATGGAAAATATTTGAAAAAATTACTTAAAATATCATGACGCTATTTTCTAAGGGGTTCCTGTAAAACAATACCGTAATCGATACATTTAAATTAATTATACAATACTTTTAACTGTAATTTTTTAAATTGCATTAGGAAAATAACTCGCTGAAAATATTCGCTTGCTTAATGTTGCTTTGCTCCCACACGATTGGAGCATCGAACTGCGTCACCTTCCGGTGGGTTGATATTTAAAGCTACGCCGCTCCTCCCGCATGTGTGCACCTTCCAAATTATTTTAAAAAATCTTGAAGCTTCTGGTCGCTTCATTGTTTATCGTAGGAATGTGTTTTAGTCACGCAAAAAGAAGAGAAAACCAAAACAAAATATTATCCTACCAAGTCATGCTCAAACAATTTTTTTTATTTCATATTCCTTTTACCCGTAACGTATAGATTTTACATATAGTTCATAAATTTTCTTTAAATATATTAACGGTTCCGTAAAATAACAATAAAACCCTATGTTATAAAATAGATTATTCTTTTTTTGTAAACATATTGTTTAATGGATCGAATGAAATGAAATGTTTATAATACAATATAACGATAGTATCATCAATATTGATGAAATGTTTAAAAACACTACATATAATTAAAAATTAATTATCATTTATATACTAATTGATTCATTCAATAATATTATTTGTTTTCACGGAAAAAGAAAACTGTTTCTAAAAACTTTGAGTTAATATTAACATTAATATTAACAGAAATGTTATTAAGTGCGTTTAGGCTGAGCCCTTTTTAGGCCTTTTAAATTAATAACTTTATTAAATTAAAATTAATTAATCAAAAAATAAAAAATTACCGGATATAATAATAGTATTAATGACTCTTGCATGTAATGAGTCGCGCGCTGATTGGCGGGGCACACTCTGGTGGCCGGGCCTCATTAGCTGCTATTCATCATCAGTAGTTTTATTGTAATTTCAACCTTATTCCAGCGATTTACGGACAGACAGACATTGGAAATTAGGAAATTACATTACGAAAACTGTTCATGCCTTGCACGTATGATAAAATGCCGAGATAAATTTAAAAACATTCCATTGCTAAAAATTAGCCATAACCCGTCAAAAACAACGGAATTACGTTGTTAAACCTTAGTATATATTTATAGATTATTTTTGGCGGTCCACGGAGATGCGGCCGTAGCAACATGCGTAGAACGACAGGTTCGGGTTTTCTGGCCCGGTGTTCAAGTCCCGTCTCCGGCCGTTTAATTTGTTTTGTTAGCCGTGAATTCAAACGAAATTACGGACGTTACACTAAGTTACGGACAAACAGACAGATATACGGATGGACAGGCGGACAGATAACGATATTATTATGTTTGATGATATTAATATTACGCCAGGTTTAATTTATATACAACGATAATGCTACTCATACATAATTGTCTTTATATTTAATGTTTGAAATATTTTTTGTGATTATGTGTCGCCTCTAATCAGAATATTTTAGTTTTAAATTTGCAAAAAAAAAACAGGATAAATATCTACTCTATCAAATATTTCAGGAAAACTACCAAATGTAGTGAAAAATCACATAAAATACACAAATCATTTCCGCATATTCTCTTTGTTTAAACTTATTAAAAATAACATTTCAAAGATCTCATATTTCGTATCTTTAACCACGTCGAACTGAAACTTGAAGACTCCGGTAATGAGTTGTACCAATAAAAGAACCAATTATATTATTATTCTATTACTAAATTTGGAAGTTGACAGTTAATGATTTATTCAAATATCGGCTTGACGTGTTTATATTTTCGCGTATTCAGAAATATCTGAATTGTTTTATCTCCGTTTATTTCAAATCATATTTAATACTTTTTTTTAATAAACGTAAAATGATTTTGTGGTAGCGCTGTTCCGAGCCTCAGCAAACAAAGTTCTCATAGCCAACATCCGTTAAAAGGATAAGGCATGAAAAGAAGAAGAAGATTCTTCTACCCCTTCCAAAGTCATATAAACCAGCCTATAAACTTATAGTCTAAGTTTACTATAAAATCTCGAATTCAACGTTCAATGACAGCATTCATTTTTTTTATACTGATGCTTTTGTTTTTATACCCCACACATTATAAGCAAGATTATATATTTTTCACATTCACAATTTGAAAAAAAAATTCAATGTTTACAAAATTTATATTCAAAATGTAATTTTGTTTTGTAAACTGCTTTGTTCAGTTTAAGGCTCGCGAGCGCCCTCTTTTTCAAACTAAATGTTACGAAAACAATTTACAAGCGCACATTATTTTCATTTTTAAATATGTTTTGTGTCGCTAGGTGGCTGGATAGTCGTGCAGATATAACTTAGCCAGAACACGGGGTATATCGGGCGAACGAAACGCTTTCCCAGGATACGAGGGATGAAGGCTCATGTGAAATGTGTTGAAAATGATAAAGGGGTTTGAATATTTCAAAACTCACCCCTTGAGATGGTGATATTAGGAAGGAATGGCGGATCCGGTACAAATATTAACAAAAACATTTTCCGGATTTTGTTGGAGAAAATTCGTGGATAGTTTAAAAATCAAATATGATTTGTACAATATGAATATAAAATTGGATAGTGTGAAGATAATTAATTTGAATTAAAATATTTTCAAAATTATATATTTAATAAAAAGGACCTTTTTAAATTTTGTAAAATTTAAAAAAAAAATATGTCAAACTATTATTTAATACATATAAATTATTAAGAATGTTCTTAGGTTTTCACGGCCACTCAGAATCTTCAAGTTTGTGTTTACTGGGGTATTATGCCGTGTTGTTACGATCTTTTGGGCCTACGTTTCGGATCCCATTGCAGGGTCCATCATCAGGGCTGATGTGTGCAACACATAATATCCCAGTAAACATAAACTTGAAGATATAAATTATTATTTGTTTTGTTTTATTTCAATAAATAAATAATATAGATACCATGCAAACGAAAATGAAGTTTTATATTTTTTATTTAAATAATTAATCATTAAAATCATAAATATAGATTTTTTGCAAAGAAATCAGAAATTAGCGAGACCGGCTTTTCAGTAGGTTTTTTGATAAAAGAGAAAATAAGATATTAATTAATATAGTTACACAAATAAAAAGGAAACAAATAAATTAATAACATAAAAAATAATAAAAATTACCAAGATATTACCTTACTTAATCGTTGTTATTTATTAATAATTCCATTATTTTTTATTTCAGGTCTTTCTTTATATTTTCTTTTATAAGTTTCGGAATTATGTATTTAAATTTCCTTTCATTATAATTATTAGTTACTTTTGGTATGATCAGTACTGTGTATGTTGTAAATCTAGTAAATTGTTTATGTAGCAATTCTTTTCAATTCTTCAATTTTCTTCAAGATACCTTGATTCTAATTTACATTATATTATAGTTTTCATACGATACTTATTATAGTTTACATAAAAAAATATCTATTGATATAGATAGATCTTTGCTTAATGAAAAGTTTAGATATATATTTAGTAGTATTTTCAGATTATTCATTAATTAACTAGCCGTATACCTGAAAATCGCGCGTCATAACAAATGCACAATTTTGAAGCAGAAAATTCATGAAAAGAAATTTTTTTTTTAATCGATCTTATTCGTTTAAACAAAAACTAAATATTATTAAAAAATATTCTGTGTCAATTCGCTGGTGCGACCCTTGCGTGTTGCCAGAGCTATTGGGTGTTTCGCGCTGATTGCGTGTCATACGCATTTATGTAAAGTAGTGATTCCAGCTTAATTTCAGCAAGTTTATTACAAACAGACAGACAGACGACAAATTGTTTTAATTAGATTTCTTTGCCGAATTTTGAATAACTTCGTATTAAGCATTCATATAAAATTAGTGGATATTTGAAAAAAAAAGTTAGGTTATTTTAACGTTTAATATTAATGAAAATATTATTTTCTTTTGTTTCAGGTGAGTTTTTGCTAATACTTCACAAGACCCGCTGATCTGCCCATACTTAAAAATGAATGATTGTCATTCAAAAATTATATATGGTGAGTTTATGTTCAATCATGTGTGTTGCGTGTAACTATATTTATTTCACATGTTTATACATACATGTTATAAAAAATATTTTATTTTATTTTTGTTATTTTGGTAAATTATCATTATTTTTTATATACACCTTTTAGTTCAATGAGTCTACATTTTTAACATTTTCATTGAGAAAATCAACGACAATAACAGCTCCCGGAGTATATGCAATTTTCATAACTCAATTTTCAAACCACTTGACGGTTCCCATAGAATACGCGATATTTAAATTTGATGTCTTTAATTAAAATAATTGCTTGTGCTTAAATATTAGTTGAAAAAACCACCATTTAGCTTTTGATAGATGAGTTGTGACTCCACGTTGTGAAAATATTCCCTTTATATGATCCGCGCGTACACGTCACAAAATTTAAAAATCTGGGAAGAATTCGAAGGTTGGGTCATGTAGAGAGAATGACCGATCATCAAGTACCAAATTCCCTGCTAAACTCAAGATCGATAGGGCGAAAGAGCTTAGGAAGGCCATAATTAAGATTGAGTGATAACGTCCTCAAAGACACACTTGCCATGGAGCTTCTAAACTAGAGAGAGCTGGCACAAAACCTAGATGAGGAGAACAAAACTCTTGAGGAGGCCAAGACTCACCAGAGGTTGTAGAGCCAAGAGTGATTCTGATGATGATGGTGCGCGCGTATTTCATTGCATCCTAAAATTTTACTTTCTATGCTCCTAACGATGTACAAGTTTAAAAATCAACCAAATATTCATCAGAAACCTGTGTAAATTAGTATTTTATTCTCATATTTCAATTATTTATCATTACACTTATTCAAAATAGTATGGGTAGGTATTTATTGTACATTTTAAATATTGTATGCTTATATTATTACATAAATAATTTACATAGGTTGAAAAATGTAACTTTATTTAATTTATTACAATCTTTATTATTTACCATTTGAGTTTATAAATTAAAATCGTTTATTTTCTGGAAATTCAATTTCCTTCAGCATGGTGATAAAGATTATTTTCATCTTTCACTTTACTATTTTTAAATATTTATACATTTAGGTATTTAAATTAAAGTTTTGTTAAGGATTAGTTTTATCACCTTGGTGATGGAAATCATATCATTTCAATCCCGTTTTTTTTTAACTTAAAAAAACTGAGTTTTTAAAAACAAAGTAGGTACGATATAATAATGATTATTAGATTGTTTCGTCAACTAGTCAAATTATCTAAAAATATGTATACGGAATAACTAACATCTTAAACGCATTATCTCTCAAGTTGCTAAAGATTTTCGTTTCTGAGGCATTAAGCTTTATTTTATCCCAGTATAGAGTATTTGGGATACCCCAAAGTAAATTCGTTTTATTAGACAGTAATGGAAAAAATGGGTTTGTTTATTTTTATTATGCTCTAAAAATAGTGTAGCGAAACAGTGCAACATTCTACTAAATAAATAATTTTTCAATATACTGAATACCATTTCAAATCTCGCTAGTTTGTTACAAGCATTCCCATTTGGCATTTAGATAGGTAAATTATTTGAAAATATCCCTAGAAAAGAAGGAAAACCTTCACGTATATAATTCTTAACTACTCAGTTAATCAAATATCAAAAAATATTCAAAACTGAGATAATGCATTATCAAACATCGTCAGAGTACGGTTAAAGGTGTAATTTTTGTAAAAATTATTTTAAATATTAAACTTTCACTTACCTGTACGTGGGATGTTCAAATAAAATATAAAAATATAAACGCCACCGAATAATTCGAAACTAAAGCCCGATTAAATCACTCATAAAATATTTTTATAAATCTAAAGTAAAATTCTCTTTAAATCATTCACAAATATTGGAGAGTATTTATCACCTCTGTGATTCAAATTGTTTGATATTTTTTCATTTATTAAAGCATTTTAATATTATACGACAATCTGAATCCTTCAGTTGTATTTATATTTCATTGATAACTTCATTTGTGGTTATCTCGCGAAAATCTTCTATTTTTGTCCATTTGCTTCAATTTTCTTCATTAATTCATCAAATTATCTAATTCTGGACTCCAAAGCATCTAAATCAATATTCAAAACCTTTCATGTTATCTTTCTAGCCCTTCCCAATACATTACTGTTATTTTCTCTCCACTGTCTTCTAAGTTAACCCTATTATTTTTTGTTCTCGTTCTCATACAGTTTATTCCTTGTATGTATATAAAGAGATATTAACTCAGTATTCTATCTGGTAAGATTAGTTTGTGTTTGGCTAGAATGCACCTATATAGAAGTTTATTTCTCTCACTTACTCTCATAATTCATAATTCTAATCTCTATAGGAAAAATAAAATAAAAAAGGATCACATTATACTCGGTACGGTTAAGGATATATTTTTCAGAATTTTACTGATTTTGGCTTCTCTAGCAATCCAGCAATCCATTTTAATTTTCTAATCCTCGTGGTGCTACAAATTGACCGAGAGTAATTCAATTGTTTACTCTGGAGAAGTTCAGCACTCTCTTCTGCTTATTTGATAACAAGAGGAAATTTTTAAAGCAACAATACAGGATCATTCTCAATTAGCTAGCTTCTCAACCATAACGGGTTCATCAATTGTATCACATATTTAATTTTATGTTAGTTACATTTTAATTTTATTCCTTTACTTCAGTTACATTATGAAATAACACATGAAAAAATCACACAATTTCATAAAAAATAATTATGGACCAAAGGAATATCATTTTTATTACTTGCGTTTTTATAACTTTCACAGAATCCTGGCGGTGGGAGACGAATGAATTACAAAAAAATTAAAGTTTTTATTTATTACCAATTTACAGTTTTTATTTACAACCATTTACTGAACACGAACTTAACTATTCTTTAATTTACAACAATTTCACAATAATACTCGTCTGTGGAATATTCACACGTCTGGAATGGCACTTTCTCACTACTGAATGCTCAAAAGGTACTCTCGCAATCTATTTCCGAATCGCCGCCGGCCGCTTGTTTTTCGTGGAATAGCCGCACTGTCACAACAAACTGTACCGTGTAGGGGTTAGGTCACGCTATTTCGCCAAATTTCTAGTATGATCGACTGACTCTTTAATCTTTCTAGGGATTTATAATTTACTGAAAAAAAACAAAGAGTGCTGTAAAATCCTTCATTTAAAGCAATTCTTTCCGTTTCTAAGGTATCGTGGTATCACGTATTTTTTACAATAATAATTTTTTTACCAATAAATTTTACAATAAAAATTTAGAATATGTGTCACTTTTTTGTGCGTATATTTTCTTTTTGTAATTTTATCCAGTGTAATTTAATCTCCGTACCCTTTATGTATTGTTTTATTCTAAAATTTGTTTGAAAAAAATTGATATCATTGTTATACAGGGTTGCAGATATTTAATGTTGTCTTATATTACGTACGTATAAATGTTCGACTCAAATTTCCATTTTCGCAATTTACTTTTCTTCCGTCCGTCTTTTTCATAATTTTCTGTTCCAAATATTTCGATATAAATTCAGAGAGAAGATTCTCCCAAACGGATTTCAATGTTTATGAAATCGTCTCACGACGCGCTCATGAATCATTAAGTAAAACAAGTTCTCTGTAATTATTCTCTTCGAGTCAATATAACACCGTTTTGGCTTAGATCCAAAGAAGGGATGTTGAAATTATTTAGTACATTTAGGAGCTGTGTAAAATACTAATGAAATTGAGTCACTGATCAGAACTCTTCAAGGATTCAAAGATGAACAAAAAATATTTTTATGTATATATGAGTATGTTATAATATAATACAACAGTTTCTAATGTTTACCAGTCATAATAATACATATTTGTTATCTATGAAGTAATTTTTACCACTACGGACTGGTTGCATTATAGTAATCATTCCTAAAAACATATTTTTTTACGACAACGGGTTATTTGATTGGTGGAAAATGCAAAAATTGATGGAATACTGTAAAAAAGTTAATGAAATCAGCCCTAACGCTACTCGGTGAAACTTACAATAATTATGAGGCAGGAATAGGAATAAAATAAATGCATAATTATCTATACAATAATGTCCGTCATTAACTTTACCGATATACGCTAGATGGTGCTGTTCTCACAGACGATCATTTTTGATGGGTTATAAATAGTGTTAGTAAAATCATCTGTTTAGTATCAAAAAGTACAATACCTATTGTTAGCCTATTTCTAAATACCGGACAAAAATCAAGTTTTTCCCATTTTCATCTGTCGAGGGAGATATAAAACTAACTATTTATGTATCATTATTTAGGTGCACATTACAGCTAATTCTTGTGTTCATCACTGAAACCAAATTAGTATTTCCTTACTCTACTTGCCGAACAGACAGAATTGACTTATGAGATTGACATTTATGGAATAAGAATTAACTGTGAACACGAATGATATACCTAGGATGTTATGGAAAAATAATTTGTATTGTTTTTCTAGGTAAAAATTTAATGTTTTGAAAGAGCGAAAACGCGTCATCCAGTGAATAAGAATAATAAAATCAAAAATATGACATGAAACAAAATTTGACAAGAACTTACATACATCACGTTTTCTAATATGTAAAATTAATAATTTATCTATGTAACTGTGAGCCTATGTTATTTTAATCAAAGTAATTGTTTATAAAATTTAATTTAAAGTATGTTTTATTTTAACTTTGTATTACACAAATAATATGAGTTATGAATTACTACTATAGTTTCTAGAGGGTCAATTTAGAAGCAACGCCCACGCAACAAAACATTCTTATGAATAATATCACCCTTCGATCCACTTCACCAATTTTACAGCTCTTTCCGTTATACACCAAATAACACACCCTCCCCACTGGGCGGCTCCATGACTTGCCCGAACATATTGATAAATGTTCAATTTATGATAGTTATTCACTATACCTGATTATGAGAGGAACTGCTGCTCTCGAAACTACAGTAGTAATTAATAACTCATATTGTGTGTGTATTACAAAAAGTTAAAATAAACCGTATTTGAAATTAAAATGTTGTACCACGAAGTAATTGCCAACCTTTCAATGATATGTTAAATTTTAATTTGTTTTCACATTATTAATTAATAAGTTATTCATCCTTTACATATTCATTTTTTGTTTTTGTTAATGTACAAAAAAGTTTTTAATTAATATAAAAAATTATTTAATAAAATTATGTACTTAAAAGACACATATAACAAAAATATATAAGTTATGGTTATTTTTGAAAGATATATTCAAGAATTCATCAATATTATGTCTATGACAATAAAATTGTAACGTCAGAAGGCAAAAAAGATTTAATGTGTGAAAAAGAATAGTTCGGCAGTCAGGTAACAAATATTCATAATGAAAACGTGACTTTAAAAGTGTAACTTATATTTTATTCCTCTGCAAAGCACACTCTGTGTGAAGCGGGAGCACCAGGAACGGAAAAAGTTTAAATCGTCTGAGAATCATTTATTTTATTGACGTCAACTCTGAATTTGTACGTAGCTTTCGCCGAGATTTATATTATGGTATAAAACTCGCGCCGGCTGTACTTTCAGCCCGCCATTCGTTAAGCATGATAGATTTGACATATTGAAAACTTCATTGTTTAAGTTATTCGACAACAGAATAACTCCCCGAATTTTTTAGCTTTACATTTCATGCGGAGTCTTTTGAGAGATGTCTGTCTGTATCTTGATTTTAAATAAAATTTGTTAAGGGTTACACCACCCGTGGAAAGAAAAATTGACGCAGAAATTGGGCGATTACAAGGAAGTGATTAATCATGTTTTTTTATTAGCATTTATTGACCCTTTGTTTGGTCCCTGAATACATATTTTGTCGCTTTTCTTATAATTTTCTAGAAAAACAACAATTTTTTTTTAGAATTTTTGGAAAACTCCTTATACAAGTAATTACTCCGGTACACATATATATAACGAATCAGCAGCAAGAAAATTAAAACGATTTTATATATTTTTAAATTTTAACACACACTCTATCTCTCTTTCTCTCAGTCACTATTGTTCCACTGCTGGACATAGACCTCTATTTGTTGCTATCTTCAAACCACAAGCTGGAAAATGTCCTTTTTTGTCCACCTTTTTTGTGGTCTGCCTACTCTTATTTTATTGTTCCAGGGTCTCCATTTTAGGATTTTTGGTGACCATCTGTCACTGTTCTGTCTTGATACGCGTCCCGCCCAATGCAATTTAAGCTTTGTTATTCTTCCTACGATATCGCTAACCTTGTTCAGCATCTAATCTCCTCATTTCTAATTTCTCGATTTATATTGAATGTTTTTTTTATTGCAAACTTCACAACTTCTTTTTTATAAAAACACGGGCTATTGTATGCCACTATTTACTAGGTGAACGTTACTGAGACCGGAGAAATCACGTTTTCTGCGTTTGACAGGGACTGCTTAATTTTCCATATTCGTTGACAATATTTTCTTCCCCATCCTTTGTTTTAGGTAAATGTTAGCAAATGATGTCGTATATCGACATAAAACTTCAGAAAAGATATTCATAACGAAAAATAAGCAATAATATGACTTAGAGAGAAAAAAAATCTTTTAGGGTATTTATCAATTCTGAAAGTGATCACTTTCAAAACGCAACTATCTCAACTGGCAACTCGATTTTGACTGATTATCCTGCTGATACTTTTAAGAACCATACAATAAGAATGTTTCTCCCATAGTATAAAAATGTTTCGAAAGAGTACTTGTTACTCAATACTTCATTTATGAAATATATATTATGCTAAATGTAAATAATTGAAAACCACAACTTTTTTAAGTAATACAATTTTTATGGAAGAATAGATTTTATCGTTGATATTTTCAAAATAATCCATTTTAAAACCAGGACTTCCTGATAATCCAATCACATCCAAATTAATAGTGTTACTACCAATAAATAATATTATCACGAAATTCTTAAATCGATAACGCCTGCATGCGATTGAAGTTTTAACAGTCTGGAAGCTTGCAGAACATTATAGAAGATTCGAAAAAAAAAACGTTTCCTATATAAACGGTGACGCCATCGCTCCCCGGTGAGTCAGCGTTTTTTAAAGCCAGCAAAAGTCATAGAAACGGGTGAAAATATACCGAACTGTGAAAACGTACGATTGACAACAAAGTGAAACATAGACGATGACATGAAAAATATTACCAGAGACGAGTAAAATTTTCTAGAGAAACCTAAATTAATCAGAACTACAGAATAATGCTCGTCTCTAGTGACATTGTTTATAAATAAAAGTTTAATTGTTTACAAGTATTTCATTTGGATCCCACTGAAGCAAACAAACGACAAAATAAACTAATAATTTAACGTGATGGACGTGATTTGAGTTAGAAAAATATAAAATTAATAAAAACTATAGCGTTTAGATGTTGGACATTTTCAGCACATGAAGATATCGTGGTAAGCAGTCCAGACCCGCATAAAACTCATTTTTAGCATTGTGTGGGCTGAACGCTTTCATCATAACTTTGTCTAATTAGTAATCTATCAGCCATATTATACTTATAATGGGTATCTACTCCATACAGCATCGGCGTGCAGTGGTAATATTGAAACATCACTATTTTAATTTAAACAAAATTGAACTTTGTAACGCACACACGTTGAGTTAAATTTAACTCGACTTTAGTTTCAAGAGGAGCGGTCCCTCTCATCATCAGGTGGTCTTCTTGAGACTATGGTCGTGTTAAGTTCAATTTAGTTTAAATTTAAATAATCATGTCACACCACAAATTAACTACCATATCAATTAATAATATTGAAGCGTGATTTTTATGTAACCAAATATTTTGAAAAAAAGTATAAAAAACATTTTCTTCGTAACATTCACAATTATTTATAACTATCACAATTATTATCACATTATTCATTTTACTTTATCGTAATGTTTTGACAGATAAATATTTTATTTTTATTTTTTTCCAAAACATATGTTTCATAAAAGTCATATGATTCATTTTTCATTCATATTTCATGTTGATACATGTACGAGTGATTCATTTTTAATTTTTTGGATTGGATTCTGTTAACATAAATACGTTCAAATGTAGAACTATCCAAAATCAAACGAAATGCAGATGTACGCTGTTGATAGATTTCCGAATAAATTCTCGGGTACTTTTACGATATCTTCTTCTCAAGTATTGTATGCGCCATCAGTGAATTCAAATTGTTCACTATTTGATTTCACTGCATTGCAGTGCACTCTCTTACTTGATCGTCTCTCCAGCACCTATAACAGCATTTCAACTACATTGATATGTTGTTCAACTACAGTTTCAGCAGTCATGATTCCATTGATTCGGTCACAAAACGACTATTGGAGTTCAGCAGAGGTCCGATATAACATCACCCTCCTCCTCATCGATCACTCCTTACGTATACACCCACATGCTCCTACAAACCCTCATACATTTAATATTAATACCACTAACATACCTTCGTGTTTCTTTAGTGTTACTCTAATGATATTTGTTGTTATTTTTATAGGCTTTTAAATGACTGACAATATGACCAGTATTCTTATCACAAGTAAATAGTAGACAGTAAAGCCCATAGTAAAGACATTTGATAATATATATTGATATATAGATGATTATAGATGATGAATAGAAATGGTAAATAAAATGTAATAAATATAACAATTTTGCTTGTTTCTTGTTGCAATATTTTTAATGTGTAACTAGCTATTTTATTAACTAAATATACATTTATTTAATAAAATAGCTATTTTTTTAAAATATATGTGTATTTATTTATGTTTAATATAAATATAAATAAATATATATTTATATTATAAAGTAGAGTAGCGTAGCGTCTTGATAGTGTCAGTGATTATTTCATTTAATTAAATTGAGACTCATATTTTTTTACGTCTTACACATCATGATTATATTCTTATTTAAGCCATCTGGTAGCGTTAGTGATGGATATTATTAAATAGATTATAAGATATTTTGATTAATGACCAATTACCAATACCAACTATTTATGCGATATTGTAATGAATACAATTATTTGTTTTATTTTTCATTGAACTGAAATATTGAAAAAAACATCTGATTCGGCGTATTTTTGAAAAACAAAGATTTCAATATTTTCATTTTATTTTTATATATATTTATTTTTATATATTTATTCGAATTAAAGCTTACAATGCATGAAAATATTTTACAAAGAAAAAGATAGAAACATTTGAAAAATGTCTGCTCTATACATCTATTAATCGCTTACAATAATATTTATAAAATTACATAAAGGTGATGTATTAAGTGTATATGTGTGTGTGTGTGTGCGTGCGTGTGTATGTGCGTCAAATAAATGCCAGACAGTGTGTGGACATAAAGCTTTTTTACCAGGCCCCTTTGCTTTTTAATGTTTTTCCCGAAAACATTAAGAATACAAATACATTTTCACTTCATTAAAAAAATGATAAAAGGTGTTATGTATGCTAAATGATAAAAATGATATTGAAATTATTTTTCTTTAATTTTTTCTCATACAAAATTATTCGTGAACACATAATTGTCAACTACATTTGTACAAATAGCCAATTGCAAAAAAAGGTCTTATTTAATTTATTTGATCATTGGACTTATTTTTACTCCCTTCTTCCAAGAAAATCTATTAAATTTTCGTTAAACAATAATAATAATTATAGTATAATTTTGGATTTTTCAAATTTTTAATGGTTTTTTCATACAAGTTGTATGGAGATTCCGACGAATATGGTAGACACGAATCCCGAAAATGAGAAAGGAAGTACTGTAAAAACTTGTTTTTTATGGGTTACTTTTTTTATTATTATTTTGTTTACGCTATCATACATTTATTATATTACATAAATATTTATTATATATTAAACAGATGTAATATTTTACTTGCTTTGCTTTTACACTATTGCTTTTGTATATAATAATATACACTTGTTTGTTATATACATATTTGTATAATTTATTGATTAAATTTATATAATGTTTTAAGCTGTTTATCTTGGTACAGGTTCATCCTAGTAAGATGAATGGCTCTTTTTCTAACAAACGTGTATCAAGTTCAGGTTAAATAAAAATAAAAAATCTAAATTAAAATGGACTTTTCCCATCTGGCCCTTTCAAAACACACATTATAAATGTATACCTTCTTTATTTATTTTCATTACTTACCATATATTAGAAAAAACTACCCGCCTGTAACTAAATATAAGATTATAAAATTCAATTACATTTTGCTCAGATCATATCAAGATTTCAATTATTATCTCTCCTCTGATCGATTACCTGATCTCCCACTGGTATTTTAACTACTCCTGCTATGATTCTATACTACCGAAGATATAGAAAAAGTCTTTCAATTTCGCTTTGAAGTAGTCTATAATCATTTTTCTTGGAAATTCACTTTCTTACAAACTCCGCGTGCGATTTCCAAAAGTTAATATCTTTGAGTGTCTCAAGATATCCCCAAGTATCTAAGGATATTTATACCACCAACTATTATTTTGAAAATAATAAATATATTTTTTCAAGTGAACGGTGATATTTTGGTATAAAAATACATTTATTGAAGTACTTTAGATGATCTAGATTTATTTATGGTTTTTGTGTTAAATTTTTTGAACTCCATATTTATTTTTAGCGAAATTTAAAATAAATTAAATTTTAATAAATATTTTTATTAAGTTCTAGTATATTAATTATCCTGAATTAACGTGGTTATTGCCGAAATATGTTGAATAATACATGGGAATTTAAGAACTTTTTGTAAAGTTTTGAGTAACGTTTAGGCGGACATTAAAACATATGTATATTTATGTTATGGTTGTTTCTGTGAAATTTGTAAGAACTTTGATTAAATTTTGACAAAAAGTTAATTAACATATAACTGTACATTTGATTTTATACTGAAAAGACTTTTATTTTGCAATTAATGGTTAGAGTTCTGATATTTAAAATAAATTATTTATATGAATCTGACTTAAGAAGATTAGTTGAGGGGTAATATACAACAAACGAAAATAAATTAACATATGATTAATTAAATACACAATTTTAATAATGTTTTATTAACTGTATATATATGTTCATTTTAAATATTAATTTTCAAAAATAAATTTAAAAACATGAAGAAAAAAAAGGCAGATCTATATAACCAGTGAATAATAATTGATATCTGGATACAAACCGGGAATTTTATCTTGCCGGCAGTAGGTATGCATTAATAATGCAACGTTAACTTTTAAACTTATCGAGGTATACTCAACTTATATACGAGGGTGTGGTTTTTTATTAAATAATGTATAGTTTTCGTACTCTCCGGCACGAGAATTATTCGGGTTTTTATCCCGGCGGTCATTCTATTTTATTCATTAAATTGTTTTTTGAAGTATTTTATTATGGGTAAGATTTGAATCCCAATGTGCAATAAGTAATGTCTTTTAAGTAACAGCCACGGTAGGTTACTACTTAATAAATAGTAAATGTTCAAGTTTTTTGTTTGTAACATTGTGGAAATTCATTTTTAATATTTAAAAAAATGAGGGTAAACAACACTGTTTTATTCCACTATATTTATTTTGAATTGTTAGAACGTTTTCGGGATTTCTCCCATTCTCAATAACAACACGTTTACAACAACACGTTTGTTGTAAACGTGTTGTTATTGACAATGGGAGAAATCCCGAAAACGTTCTAACAATTCAAAATAAATATAGTGGAATAAAACAATGTTGTTTACCCTCATTTTTTTTAATAATAAATAGTTATTAGTATTGAAAACTTAGAATCGGTTAACATTTAATGTTGAAAAAATTATTTATCAATGGTATTATTTATTAAAAATTACATTCGTTTTTGAATTCCTAAATACATCCATAATAGCTAAGTTCCTGACCTAAATAAATTCCTATTTCTTTTTTTGTTTATTGTTTATTTATTTTCAAACACCTTTATAAGAACCACATTCATTTTTAAAACATATTCACATAATAACAATTTCAATACCATCTTAATCAGGACGGACGCGCAAATTATTTATTTGTCTCGCTCATTCCACCTGAAAACTGTTACATTTCAGTTTTCCAGGAGGTGATTCTTAACACAATTACCTAACATATTGCAGATTGCCTCTTCAGCATTGAAAGAAAGATTATTGAAGTCTTCGAGTGTCTAGACATAAACTTTGTTCCTCAAATGTTATACGTATTGTACCGGGTTATTAAAAAGTTTTAAACGATTTTACCCTTAAATTGTTTTATCCTTAATAGAAAATTTTAACAAAGTTAACCGTGTATATAAGTTAACGGTGTATGTTTAGTATAAGAAAACAAAATAGTTTGGAATAAGTGTAAATAAGTATTTATTATATATTGTTAGGTGCTTATTCTCTCAGAAAGAAACTCCTATTCACCGGGTGGCTCAGCTGGTTCACACGAACCTCAGGCAGTTCTTCCATAATGCGCTGTACCATATCTTTCTAGCTTTGATTTGTACTACTCTCTGCAGGTGGAAAAGATCAATTACATAGAAGAGGTTTCAATTTACAATTTCGTGTATTACAGAAAAGCAATGAGACAATATCACCGAAGCTGTGGTTATATTTTAACTCATTTCAAAGAATAGCAATTATCAACAGTGAGCTGCAGAATATAATTAATCAATTATAAAATACAAATTAAAAGTCAATCAAATTCAGCTAATCAAATAGATTTAAGAAAAGGTACTAGTAATCTTCTGCATTGGCTATTCTAAATAAAAAAAATACTGAATAATTAGTAAGATTTGTCAATTACATCAGCATAGAAAATTAGGTTAGAATCATTTTGGGGTTATGCAGTAGGTAGAATCGACAATCGTAAAAGTAGTGGATATTGTTCTAATGCTGTAGATTTAATTGTAGAATTGCGTTCCCAGGTGATGCGATTCCCAAGTGTGCTTGCTTTTTCCGGCCTTACTTGCACAAGCTGATAGGTAATATCGTGATGGATCCATGCACGGGGTAGTATATAAGGATTATCCCGTTGCATCTTTACATAAATCACAAAGACATGATGAGATAACAATGTCATCCAAAATAAAGTCCTGAAACAGACAAGGTTATATTATTTTTATCATTTTTGTTTAAATAATATTTAATACGAAATAAATAAATGATAAAAAGAGAAACTCATTTCAGTTTTATTATTTGATATTTCTGTGTTTCTCTTTATTTCATTTATTTATTTCGTATTACAGGTTATTAGGACGTGTACAAAAATAGAATTCAAAATATCTGACAGTAACTTTTCAAAGTAATTCTGATATCGCTATATTAATTATTAAAACAATCATTATTGATGTACCTATGTCTTTATAATTGATTAACATTTATTGTTTTAAACATCATAGAGACGTTCTAAAATTGCGACAAAAAATAAATAAAAATAAATTACAAATTTTAAATCATTTATCCCTTTAAATGTGAGTAGTTTATCAATCTCAGAATGTTTCATTAAGAGATCGACGTCAATATCTGTGGAAATTTTCGCATCATGTTTTATTCAATAATCCAATTGAATACACTCGTTGGAGGTGTATGAACGCCCGTTACCGCCGTACTGCGGGTCCAGAACTCGCTGCCCGGACTCCGGAACAAAGTGTAACATCTGCCAAAGGAACGGAATAGAAACGTGTGGAGCGGTAGGAAAGAGGAGAAGCAAGAAATAAACTTATTGAATTGTCCCCCCATACTCGTACAGTTATATATCAGTGGACACTTAACAGTGTTGGGTGCCTGCGAATTTCGTTGAAAAGGATGTTGAAGAGATATTTAATTTTTATTAATGTTTCATTATGTACTTGAAATATTAGGAAATAATATATAGAAGATGTTCTTTTATAATGCTTTTTCTTAGAGAAGATACAAATCTTTTTAAATACATCTACATCACTCGCATACATTTCATACAATTTTATAATGTTTAATCAGCCTTTTTATTTATATTTAACATATATAATGTCAAGAAAATTTCAATAAAAATCTAGTAAAGTATATGATATGCAAAGCAAAAAAATAAATTACAAAAAATTAACGTTGTCGTGTCGCTATATATATATATATATTTATTTATTTATTTATTTATTTATTTAAAAATCCTTGTTTACAAATAAGATACTTAATACTAATCTAAAAAAATA
>JADDOH010016294.1:0-40062 GCA_016648135.1 Agrypnia vestita | reverse complement strand
GAAGTCATTTGGGTGTAACAGGACTTATGACCTGTCTTTTTATGGTTGGCTTAAGTGATCACTTTACACAATTGTAACATTCGCCATTTCCACCCATGATAGAATATACCATGCTTATTCATTTTTTGGAAGTTGTATATATGTTCAAATTGCGTGAAAAGCTTTCATATATGAGTTGTAAGCGCCTTTTCCATGCGGCCTGTGCAAAGCCATCATGGCGTATCCTAGTGTAATGCAAGTATTCGGATGAATTTCATTACACACAATAAAGTATATTGCTCCCAAAATTCCGTAATCAATGTAGATTTTCTCATTAGCGACATCTGTGGGGATTTAGGGGAATGAAAATGGCTTTGCACAGGCCGCATGGAAAAGGCGCTTACAACTCATATATGAAAGCTTTTCACGCAATTTGAACATATATACAACTTCCAAAAAATGAATAAGCATGGTATATTCTATCATGGGTGAAAATGGCGAATGTTACAATTGTGTAAAGTGATCACTTAAGCCAACCATAAAAAGACAGGTCATAAGTCCTGTTACACCCAAATGACTTCTATACCTACTTTCCCATAATTAATACAGTTTCGTCTCTGTGAGATATCTATAATATACACTAGGTGTTAAGAATATTGAGAAAGAAAAAAAAATGTTGTCATGGGAATTTCCAAGGTTTTTTTTATTGAATTTTTTTAGATCTTTTTTAAAGGACGTAAGGTCTTGAATTTTCCAAAAAAGGAATAATGGTTCTGGGCTGCGCTTGTTGAATACTTGGGAGTTTTTAAATGTAGAAATGATCTTGCAGACCTGCAAGTGACAGAATCCGTAACGCGTTTTTCTTTAAAGGTTTGTGCTAATGATATTTTTTTAATTTTTCCCAGCAGTAGGCACACAAAATTCTTGGAATAATCAATTTGCAGGGTTGTTATTGATTGTATTTTAAGGTATTGATTTTATATTAATGAGTGATAACAAAAAACATAGCGAAATTAACCAAAAATGTACAAAATTTTGTTACACTTATTAATTATTATTGTTAATAATGATGAAATTCAAATGACTTTCATATCTAATTGCCGAAATTATACATAACTTGCTCCAGTTTTTCACAAAATGCCAATTGAAATTCAACTTTCTAGATAAAAAAAATTATTATAGAATGTTTGTATTGAACAGACCCATTTCGCTGAGCATAGCGTCTTGGTAGTATTAGTGACGGACATTATTACATTGAGAATAATTAATATAAAATAAGTATTAACCAGGGGCATGCAGTGAGAATAAGAGGCATGACTTTTCTGACAAAATATTATGAAATATTTAAATTATATAGTAATAGTGGATGTTAGTATTGAAGATATGACGAAGAAGATACGAGAAATATCTCTTATTTCGGTTTCTCTTCAAAATATATGCCTAGGGAAAAGCAATGCTTCTTGTTCTCACTGTACGTACCTGGTATTAATATTTTTAAAATAAAACGTTAAACATTTGGCGACCATAAATATTCTTCATTCGATCCCAATATTTATCTACATCAACTTCCCAAAAATTTCATATAAAAAATATACTATTTGAAGTATGTGCTCGTACTTTCGATAACTTTGAAGTGTGCGTACTTTGTAGTGTTCGTTTTGAAATGAAGTGTACTACTTGATGCATATACCTACTTTCAATAAGTAGGTATATACATCAAGTATTTGAGGTGTGTGTAGTTTGTAGTGTATTCACTACTACATTGTAGTAGTGAGTACAGAGCGGACCCATCACTATGAAACGGCAAGACAGTTAGTTATTTACAGAGTATATAGACCAGGTTACCGAGACGATGTATTTGACGCTTGATTAATGATTAATATGCAATTTGTGGAACATCTGAGTACTTCCAATAGTAGGTACACAGGCGCAGTGTCTGCGATATTGGGCCTACGCCATCATGAAGCATCAACAAATACGAATTCAAATTTTTTGATTATTGTACATACATATAAAATTGTTTTATTATTATTGTTTATGCTTACTACTTTCAATTAATAAATTATTTTAAAAAAATCAAAAAAGCGGAGTAATGTGCCCTTCCGCAAAGGTCCTTCTCTGTGACGCGCGAGATAATCGCTTGATCGGCCGTATTGGGATGTTAAGATCTTTGTTCCAACACTTAATAGACGAGAATACGTCTAGTATTCTCGTCTATTAAGTCTTCGCAGCTAGTAATGAAACCTCTTTATTTTTTAAGAGTAATTTGAGTCATCACTTAATAGAAGAAAAAAAAGTGGTAGGTTAATTTTTAACGAATTTCATTATTAGTTTTTCTAGAAATTTGATTTTTTCAAATTTTGCGCACATCTTACTAATAACTTTATTTACAAGTAACTTAAGATATATATTTGATAAATTGCGCGGTTAGCTAAGTATGAATTTTTAATTTCAATTTTATACCCAAAATTACTAGATACAAACTTAATTGCAACTTTGTCGTAATTCACAATAAACATCATTCGAGATTCTTCCACAGGACATTGTCCTTATTTTGTGGAAATTATTATGCACGCAAATAGGTACCTCGGTACTTAATCGCTAACCGCCAATTAGTGATGGTGCCAGTGATCACTAACCGTTATTAGAGATTTGTATCTGATTGCATCAATGTTTGGAAACTAATTTTTCGCAATTCGATCGGCAACCCTCGGCGTTATACAACAGTTCTATCTTAGTTACCGATCATAGGTACAATCAGATACAAATCCCAAGTAACTGTACCGAAATAACCGGCTCAAATAACCATTGACTATCACTACCGCCAATATTTGCACTGAATTGCCCGCTCGCTTTATCTGTGGCGCTCGCTAGCTGTCACAACAAACTGTCTGGCGCTGGCAAAAGATTTTGGACTTCTATAAGTTACTGAAATGTGAAACAATTTTTTATCCCCATTCATAATAATTTCGAATATCCGTCCGTAACTTTGTACCCAATAGCCGATCTCATTCCGTTTTCAAAATTAATTCTTTAATAAAAATTAAAATTAAAATGAAAACTACTAAAGACATTCATTACTATATCGCATATGTCATTATTGGTAACAATGTTCGTCATGATCGCTACCAGATGGCTCAAACAATATGAGGTAAAATATAATAATAAAGTACATGAAGCAAAAAAAGAAAAAGAAAATCTCTATTTAATAATGTCCGTCACTAATGTCATCAAGGCGCTACGCTACTCGCTGTTCTTACAGTCTTAACAAACGTCATTTTTAACGAGTTAGGTATAGCTAGTTTATAATACCTATTTAATTTGCTACTAACACTTTTTCTAATTTCTAATTTATTTAACTGTAATCTTATGTTAGTTATATGTTGAGTTTCTAAAGCCTTGTTTTTATTAAATTTATTGTGTGTTTCTAAGATATGAAAAGAAAATTCAGAATTATATTGCTATTAAAACATCATCAGTGCTCCTTGATTAGTGCATTATTAATGTAACAAGGCAAAAAAGAATCACGCACTCGTGTCAAATGACAGCTGTTTGAAATGATCACAACAGTACCGAAGATTCCAGAACGGCCTAGCGTAATCTACGGCTTTCGGCGAGCATCGATAAACATCTATAAATGCCTGGAGGCCACAAGAAACTTCTCCCAAATACTGGAAACGTCTGGGGGGTTCGATATCAGCATTAGCCAATATAAATAGGACCGCGCACGAGAGTAACGAGTTAGTTGTTCTCACCGCGCTTGACAGCGGCACGTAAGCGAAAGCAGCCGCGAGCTGCGAAGGCCAGGGTGGCCAAGTGAGTGATAATTCGACAGCGAATAATCTGGAAAGTTCTTACGTAGCGAAATAAACCGGAGCGAATAATACGAACGGAAATTGGATGGAATGTTCTGGTGAATAAAGTGTTAAAGCGATTGTAAAGTGTTTATTTACGAGTGATAAATTTACGAGATAGTTTTATTTAAATAATAGCGTCAAATAGTGTTAAGTGACTTTGTATGATTGATTAATTAATTAATCAGTAATTTATAAATCCTGTATTAAATTCCAGCGTTTTCATTAATTCTTCCCGCAGCCACGAACGACACGTGACATTAATATAAATAAAGTTTATTTGCTGCTTTTGAAGAAATAAAAATAAGTACCTAAATAAAATAAATAAAACGCTATTTCTACTTGTGTGCATGGCCTCCTTTTGCTTTTGTCATTCATTTTCTCAGCATCGGTCCATATATTAATCATGCTCTACAACGTAAGGCGTTTTCTTTGAATTCAAATAGGCTCTGAATTTTAATTTTAATAGCCGTCTCCCAGAAATCTTGACAAAGCGTTTAGCTTGGCTATCGATCATAAAACCAATTAGTTTATCGGTTTCCTGGACTGTGAAAACGAGAAAACAATATACTATTTATATAATGAGTCACGTAGTTGGTTGTGTAGGATGTGATCCAAGGGATATTATATAAATTAATTTAAAAAATTAACAGGAAACCCGGCTCTGCCAATTTAATGGACAGTAGTTTGTTCTTCGCGAACCGTTTTCTAAGGAAAATAGGAGACAAAATTGTGGAATTACTACACTTAATTACAATAACTATGAATAGAACACAACGTTGTTTACTTCACACAATGACAGTTTAATTAAATAAATTAATTAAAACGTTTTCGATGCCTACTGCATCATCTTCAGTAATATACTAACTTAAGCCTAGAAGACATTTTATTTACTACACAGGGGCGGGAGTTGTCGGGAGCGGGGGAGGGGCAGGCGGAAAGTGAAAGTGGTTGCTGGGAGGGGCTAGTATGGTAAGAAGGGGGGATGTAATAAGTGGTGTTTGTATGTTTAAGGCCTTATCATTATTTAGATGAATTTCTATATTTTCCAAAATGTCCAATTTCTTTCCTTTTTTGCATACATGCAACACCTCCACGTTATCATACTTGAAGTGATGTCCCTCTGATCTCACATGGTCTGCCATCTCTGAATTAATATTGAAATTTTTTATCCCTTTAAAATGTTCATCTATTCGCGTTTTTATTTTTCTTCCGGTTTGTCCTTTATAGCATGATTGGCAGTTCCCAAAAAAATTTAAAAAGAAAATTAATAAGAAAGAAAAAGATACACTAATTCAAAAAAAAAAAATACATATACTACAAACCAAAAGAAAACATGAACGCAGAGAAACCGTGGAGAAGAATTTTATATACAGGAAAACTCACCACAGACCTTCTTAATTTATGTGAAAATAGAAAGTTCGGACCCGCGTTCTACACAAACAACACCATTACGAAATACATTTTCAATAATAAAACTAAAAGAGAACATCTAGATAATAGTGGGGTTTATAAAATTAACTGTGGGAACTGCCAATCATGCTATATAGGACAAACCGGAAGAAAAATAAAAACGCGAATAGATGAACATTTTAAAGGGATAAAAAATTTCAATATTAATTCAGAGATGGCAGACCATGTTAGATCAGAGGGACATCACTTCAAGTATGATAACGTGGAGGTGTTGCATGTATGCAAAAAAGGAAAGAAATTGGACATCTTGGAAAGTATAGAAGTTCATCTAAATAATGATAAGGCCTTAAACATACAAACACCACTTATTACATCCCCCCTTCTTACCATACTAGCCCCTCCCAGCAACCACTTTCACTTTCCGCCTGCCCCTCCCCCGCTCTCGACAACTCCCGCCCCTGTGTAGTAAATAAAATGTCTTCTAGGCTTAAGTTAGTATATTACTGAAGATGATGCAGTAAGCATCGAAAACGTTTTAATTAATTTATTTAATTAAACTGTCATTGTGTGAAGTAAACAACGTTGTGTTCTATTCATAGTTATTTACAATGAACTTCCACAAAGTTAATCACGAAAATTTCGAAATGTTACTTAATTACAGTATTGATAAACTTGAATCTCTTTGCACAAGACCTTTCAGTAAATATGAACTTACGGCAGCAAATAGATCTACACTAATATATAAAGTGGTAAAGTTTGTAAGTTTGGAGTAGTAGGTAATCTCCGAAAATACTCATCCGATTTCAAAAATTCTTTCACCAATATTTAGGATTGACTTTCAGGGTATTAAAAAAAAATTATCAACATCAATACTATACTTTAGTCTTTGACGTAGTGGTTTTTGAAAATATAAATTTTTGACAAAACGGCGGGCGTTTGAATTTAAAATAGCGTTTTTTAGGGAAAGATTCTGGTTTATTATGGCGACAAAAGAAAAACTAAGCCACTAAAAAAAACCTACAACAAAGACTAGATGATTATGTATAGAATCTTCTTCTTCTTCTTCTTCTTTTGGTGTCATGTCAGGTCCCCCCAACGTTGACTATCACCCGAGAGAAAGCATCCCTGTCCTGGGCAGCACGAAACAGCTCTCCAACACTTCTTATGCCCGTCCAGTCGCGTATATTGCGGAGCCAGGAAATTTGTCTCCTTCCAACACCTCTACGACCCTCTATCTTGCCCATAAGAATCAGGTGGAGCAATTCATATTTTTCTCCTCTGAGCACATGACCCAAATACGATACCTTTCGGATTTTGATATTTGTCAGCAACTCTCTATTCACTCTAGCTCTTTGAAGAACTCTTGTATTGCTGACCATATCCGTCCAGGGTATCCGGAGCATTCTCCGATGTATCCACATTTCGAACGCCTCCAGCTGGTTCATGCTACTCACTTTGAGGGTCCACGATTCCACTCCGTACAGCAGGACTGACCATATATAACATTTGACCAGTCGCTGTCGAAGTCGAACTATAGTAAATATTAATGTATAGAATAACCACTAGAAATTTCAAGGTTCAGTGGTTGGCGAGATATTTTGGTCAACGATTTTCAAAACATTTAGTAATCAATTTTTTCAAAATGTCTAGGTAGGTATTTTCCCTTAAGTTTTGTAGTTTTACTAAGTAGTAAAAAGTAAGTTTCGGTAGGTTACTTAGGTTAATTCGTTAAAAAAGGCATGTTTACAAGAATTTTTTTTTGGCGATACAGATTGTGCTAGTTTGTTTACTTAATTTTTATATAATAATAGATTATTTTTAAACATTTTCATTCCTAAATATTTATATTTAAGCGAGTCGCAGTGAATCTTCGGAGGCACCTCGAAAAAAGTTGTTTTGCGGTGTACATCATAACTCGAAACAGAATCATCTGAAACAAAAAATCAAAATGCACTTGTTAAAGAAGATGTTTTTCAAGGTAATGCCGTAAAGATTTTTTTTAGATTTTTAATTTTTGGTAGCACTTGGAAACCAAAACACCGATTTTCGCTAAAAAATCGGCCATTTTTTTTATTGTAAAATTAATAATTATTTAAAAAAAACCTCACGGCGTTACCTGGCGAATTATGTGAAGAAGTATTTTGCGAAATTTCAAAACGATCGGTCCGGTAGATTTTGAGTTATGGCCAAAACGCTCTAAAGTTTTGCACACTATAAAATTCAAAATAAAACTCGACAATTATTTTATGCTTACACATAGTCGTCGATGCCAGGTCCATACAGCAAAGAGCTTTCATCAAGAAGATCTAGAAGATCTTTTTGTCTCAAAACTCTTCCAATACAATAGCGCGTCCGGTAACATCAGGTGAGCGCGTCCAGAAGCCCGAGCAGGTATAGAAAATCAGTCTGAGCCTCACTCAAATGTTCATAACTTCGTCGAATTTGCTCCGATTGACTTGAAATTTTGACACAATATTTTTGCGATGTTATATATTCATTTAAAAAAATACCTTACCCCCCTCCCCCCCCCTTAAGCTAGCAGACTGACCTATGACGTGTTTGCTACCAAAGGTAGGTACATTAATCATGTCTTGATAGCGAACCCATTGTGTGTAATGAATGTAGTTCCCAGTCAAATTTCTATTTCGGTCAGCGGGCGTGTCGGAGAAATTGGGTGGCGATCGAACTCTGGTATTTTAAGACCCGCGAGCTCTTACTGAAATAAGGCTATTTGAATTTTAATATCGTTAAGTATAATATTATGGATAATACGCGAAAGAATGGCGGCCTAATAGACAAATGGTGGCCGTGTGTTGTCTTACGTGATAGTTATTTTTTACGCTACTGCAGATCGATGTTAGCAGGGACGAATTGGTGATTTATGAGACACCCTGAAAATATATTAAATTACTGCCTCACTGCAGGTTACTTATCTATTCTTTAGTATATGTGAAGTGAAATAGTCAGTATAAAAATAGTCTATATATAGTACATCAGGCCACAAAGTGATTTTGTTATTTTAAAATGGTTTACATAACAGCTGTGGTGTTATGTAAACAGCAAAGCTAGCTGTAGTGTGGTAGATAGAATAAAGAAAGTAAGTATCTGTAAAAAGAAGCAAAACTAGCGGTGCATAATGGTGTCAACCCTGATGGATGGAAGTGAAGCCTGGAATTGGCAAAGAAGGAATGAAAGTAGACTGAATGCGGTGTAAATGCGGTCTCTAAGACGCTTGTGTGGAAATGGCTTTGGTCGATAGAGTGAGGAATGAACAAATTAGAAGTGAATGTAATGCTGGCTTTAGTGTAGTAGATAGAATAAAGATAGGAGTGCTGAGATGGTTTGTTCATGTGGAACCTATGAACGAGGAAAGGATGGTTAAGACAATATATGAGGTGAGTGTTGAAGGCAAGCAGAGGACGTCCGCGAAAGACCTGGCATGATCAGATACTACAAGTATTTGAGGATGGCCCTACAACAATCGTAGAACTTGTATGAGAAGATGTATGAATTTGGCCGAAGCAAAAGTGGTGTGCCAGGATAGAAGAGTGTGGCTTTCAATACCCTCTGATTACCCCTGCGGGGAAACGGCGTGATGGTTAGTTGGTTAGTTACATAACAGCATGCACCATGTGCAATATTTTATTTTTCATGATTTCAAATCTTTCCGAAATTTGACTTCAAAACTTGGCTAACGTGGAAATAAGATGTGTATACGAGGCTTAACAGAGCTAGTTCAAATATTTAACAGGTTGATTCCTGCCTTGATTATGAGTCGAAAATGTTCAAGCAACGATGACATAATCAATCAATGTCTAAGGAGATATGCGACATCGAAATTAGCATTTTTTCAATATTTCTGATTTATTTTTTGCAAAAAGTTTTACTATCATTACAGTAACTTGTATAGAATATGAAGAATTTATTCTCTTTAATACAAGTCAAATAAAATGATTAAAACCTTCTAATTCCAATTGGAAGGTTTTTATCCATTCCATTCAATTCATTCAATTCCAATTTTTAGGATTTTAATTTTTTTGATCAACTTTGGTGGTGGGACATTATAATTAAATGAATAAAAATAACTTGGTTGAACATCACCATATTTGTTGTCGATTCCGACCAGGTTTTGCTACGACCATATCTTCTTCAGGGTAAAATCTTAACCGGTAAAAATCTTAACCCAGTGAATCGACAACAAATATAGTGGTGTTTAACCAAGCTATTTTTGTTGAATTAATTTTTCATAATCGATATAAGATACTGTAATGATACTTCAACGTTTTGTAAAATATATGTCAGAAATATTGAAAAATTGCAAACTTTGATATTGCTTAACCCCATAACTATTGATATTAGGACATGGCTGCTATATTTTCGACTCATAATCAAGGCAGGAATCCACCTCTAAGGTATTGTGGACTAGCTCTGTTACATCCTGTATATGTATATTCATTCATCTGCTAGTAACAAATATGACGGATGCCGAGGTCACCGGGATTGATTTACAACATGAATAACAAAGAAAACGTAAAATTAATGTCCATTATTGGCAATTTGGAACTTTCCAGGCAAATACCTACGGTGACAGGAATCAGACAAGGTGATAGTCTTAGGGCCTGTTGTTTGATCAGAAGTTAGAGTAAGAGTTAAGTAAAAAGCATAGATTTTTACGAAAACGGGTGTTTTGATTGGAGGAGAATGCAAAAATCTATGCTTTTTTCTTAACTATTACTCTTACTCCTGATCAAACAACGGGCCCTTAGTCCATTTTTGTTCAACTTGATTATGGTCGATATAATAGGGGAGGTGTCAGCACTTGGACTCGGGTACAGGATGAGGGATAACATCATTAATGCAGTGTGTAGCTGACGACGCTACTATACTGGCCGAAAACGAAGATGGCTTACAGCGAATGCGTTACAAGTTCCATCTTGCATGTAGGAAGTACAACATGATCATTGCAGTCGAGAAAACTAAGTGTCTTACGATATCTAGACAACCTCGTAGATGTCAACTGGCCATAGACAATAAACCCATAGAATAGGTTAAAGGTACAGATACACATGCTTCTTTACTGGCATGCTAATGAGCATGCCACTAATAAGCATGCCCTAACAACTGTACACACTTGCTCATTACTGGCATGCTTATTAGTGGCATGCTCATAAATAAGCATGCCCAAAGCTAACAATCAAACACACATGCTTATAGTGGCATGCTCTTGTCATAGAATAGAGACGCTCTTGTTCAAAATGGAAACTTTGCAAACTGAAATAGAAAATTCAAGTGAACCAATAAATCAAAAAAGTTCCCGAGTTTCCATCCGCACATTTTTGATTTTAGTTTATATAATTTTTATTGTAAGATTTGACTCATTCATGCCTATTAATAAAGTTTCGTAAACATTATTTCACACTATATTATTTTTACACAACGGTGACCGAGTATTCCGCAGACATTCGTGATTCCTATAATAAGTCACGAAAAGTAATGTTTGAGAAGATCGCATCGATAATACTAGCCGAGAAGCCCGCGAATGACATAAGCATGCTCATATATAAGCAAGTCTGTCCACACATGCTCCAAAGATACCCCTTCTCTATGGTGAATGACAGTGGCATGCTTATAAATCAACCGGCGGTTGATTTTTGAGCATGCCACTAGGTGGCATGCTCATTTCTAGCAATGTGCGTACACACATGCCACTAATAAGCATGCCACTGTCAAAGTCGATACTGCGCATGCTCACGTGCCACTAAAGAAGGTTGTGTATCAGACGCCCATGAAATTTAAATATCTTGGGGTGGATATATCTAGCTACAGCGATCTGTATAACGAAGTTAAAGAGCAGACAAACAAAGCAGAGATTATTGCGCGCAAGACCCTCAGAGACAGAATACCCAATGCGGAAATCCGCAAAACCTGTGATTTTACAAGACATTGTACAATGGAGCAGGCAAAGAAGGCGTTTCTGGAGGGACCATGTCGAATGAATAGGCCAGACAAGACTTCCAAGAGCCGTGATGCATTAAGACCACCAAAGAGATGAAGAGAGAACTGGACGTCCTCGTCCCAAGACCAGGGCTGACCTGTCAATACAGATCAAGGATCTAGTAAAAGAAGAAGAAGAATCGGCAAGCGAATATTAGAAAAAAAAACTGAAATTCAGGTTATTTATTTCATTAAGTGTTGTACTCTCTCCTGTAAAATTTTGTTTTTGCATATAGACCCTTTTTATAGAGACGCCTTTATATGTACCTACATAGATATTTTTACCAGGAATATATTGAAGCCTGATTTTTACGTATAGGTGCATATATTTTGAAAAATAATCGCGATGATTTTAAGTAAATCACAAAATAACTATTTTTGTTCCACACCGTGCCATAAAAAAAGATGAATATTTTTTAATCCTTTTTTTATTTTGAATTTTGTTGAATGAAGTTGATTTATGAAACGTATTACAATTAACTCAGAAAACTTCTTTGGAATCTATGAAACCTGCGTGTATAAATAAATATTTAACTTTTAAAAATGGATATTGCTGTCTTTGCTGTGTCGTTTCAATCTAAAATTGATATCAACTCTCATTTTGTGAATGAGGCGGCCATTTTCTGACGTGACATGGTTGGGAGATGATTGGTTGAAATGGATATTTCTGTATTTGCTGTGTCGTTTCAACCTAAAATTGATATCAACTCTCATTTTGTGAATGAGGCGGCCATTTTCTGACGTGACATCGTTGGGAGATGATTGGTTGAAATGGATATTTCTGTATTTGCTGTGTCGTTTCAACCTAAAATTGATATCAACTCTCATTTTGTGAATGAGGCGGCCATTTTCTGACGTGACATCGTTGGGAGATGATTGGTTGAAATGAATATTTCTGTATTTGCTGTGTCGTTTCAACCTAAAATTGATATCAACTCTCATTTTGTGAATGAGGCGGCCATTTTCTGACGTGACATCGTTGGGAGATGATTGGTTGAAATGGATATTTCTGTATTTGCTGTGTCGTTTCAACCTAAAATTGATATCAACTCTCATTTTGTGAATCTGACGTGACATCGTTGGGAGATGATTGGATTGAATATCAACTTTCATTTTGTGAATGAGGCGGCCATTTTCTACGTGACATCGTTGGGAGATGATTGGTTGAAATGATATTTATGTATTTGCTGTGTCGTTCAACCTAAAATTGATATCAACTCTCATTTGTGAATGAGGCGCCATTTCTGACGTTCGTGGGAGATGATTGGTTGAAATGGATATTTCTGATTGCTGTGTCGTTTCAACCTAAAATTGATATCAACTCTCAGTTTGTGAAAGAGGCGGCCATTTCTGACGTGACATCGTTGGGAGGATGATTGGTTGTTGATGAAATGAATATTTCTGTATTTGCGTGTCGTTTCAACTATAATTGATATCAACTCTCCTTTTGTGAATGAGGCGGCCATTTTCTGACGTGACATCGTTGGGAGATGATTGGTTGAAATGAATATTTCTGTATTTGCTGTGTCGTTTCAACCTAAAATTGATATCAACTCTCATTTTGTGAATGAGGCGGCCATTTTCTGACGTGACATCGTTGGGAGATGATTGGTTGAAATGGATATTTCTGTATTTGCTGTGTCGTTTCAACCTAAAATTGATATCAACTCTCATTTTGTGAATGAGGCGGCCATTTTCTGACGTGACATCGTTGGGAGATGATTGGTTGAAATGGATATTTCTGTATTTGCTGTGTCGTTTCAACCTAAAATTGATATCAACTCTCATTTTGTGAATGAGGCGGCCATTTTCTGACGTTTCGTTGGGAGATGATTGGTTGAAATGGATATTTCTGTATTTGCTGTGTCGTTTCAACCTAAAATTGATATCAACTCTCATTTTGTGAATGAGGCGGCCATTTTCTGACGTGACATCGTTGGGAGATGATTGGTTGAAATGGATATTTCTGTATTTGCATTTTACGCGAAGAGGATATTGCTATCTTTGCTTTTAATAATGATTTAGAAACTTGATTTTCCAAGGGATAGAGCTATATTTCCTATAAAATCTCGAATTCAGTGCATTCTGAATTGGTGATCCTTGGTGAATGGATAGAAATATTTTTTTGTATATTGTTCTCTGCTTTTATACCTCTCATACGTTATATGTTAATCAAACGTTACTTAAAATATAATATAAAGAATAGAGTAAATTTAAGTTATCACATATTTTTGTAATATTTCTTTAATAATAATTAATCAATGTATATTTTTTTCCCGTTTCATGTCTTAGTCTGTCAGGTGGCTTGTTAAATAGTTTATAGGAATTACGTATTGTTTGGTCCTGTTTGCATCATTTTTTGTTTTATTTTATATTCCTTGTTTTATATTACTCATACGCCGTGTTGTAAATCTGTGTTGTATTTGTGTTTTTATTCGTCCTTCGCGTATTCTTCCACTGTCAGTTTTTAATGAAGTTGTTTTTGCATCGGTAAGATTTAATACATTTTAAGTAGATTGTCTAATAATAACTAAAAATAAATAATCAATTAATAAATGAAAGGAGATGGGACCTTGTATTGTGAGAAAATAATTAATGATTTCCTTTTTTTAAACAGAGATGCGGACATAGATCACAACAATATTCCTACTTATTTCCAAATTGTTTATTTTATCAATCCTTTATGAGGTACCGAGTGAAGTAGTTTTCATTATTTATGATTATTGTAATGTATGTAGATGCCCGTCTGTCGGAATGTATGAAAGAGACAGAAATAATGAGAGTTAATGAGAATAAAAAGGGACGCGCCATCTTGGCGCGGCCGCTCAACACACGAGTAACTACTGCCTCATCTACCTGTAATCGCTAATAATATTGTCGCAAAATAAACTCATTATTATATCAATGTCAATAAATAATCTTCAAGGGGGAGAGGGACTTTATCTGGATCCATAATTTCCTTAGTTAAAGGACGAAAAAACTACAGTTATCTAAAAAATGGTTGGAGAATTCCGATAAGTTATTATTTTTGGATCAGCTGCGATATCATTATACTCTCGTATTTACGATTAGGTACTTAGGTATTTTTTTAATGCTGATGGAAAGGTCGTGATGCAGCGATTGGTTCAGGACCCTCGAAAGCACCCTTCCTCTCTTCCAGGGTGGATCGATCCAAGAAGTGGTGACGTTTGACCTTTGGCCGCGATGCCTTCGTGCCTCCGCCCCGGGTAATTTGCATGTACGTTCGCTTACATGTCAGTACATTGCGCCGGCCAATCACGGCACGGCGGAAGGTGGGGGGCAACCTAGAGAGGGGGTAGGTCCGGGTGAGCTTATTACATCCTCCAATAATACATCCTTGTTGCGATTTCCGATCAGTGCTCCGAATACTATTGTTTTAATCGTTTAAGTAAAAAAATAATTTTTTTTTTAAACACAATTTATTTTGCAAACCTACCGCCACCTGTGGTCGAACATTTGTGATTTCCGTAAACTCGTACAGATGTCGCCGTTGGCAATGAGATATCTGTATTTTACATACTTTTCGATATATAAAAGTTTCGTTGCTATGGGACATCTATAATACATCTTGATTAATGTTGTCTCCCAGGGAACAAAATCCAGTAGATACTGTGTTTTTGAAAAATTTTTACACACTAAAAATATTCTGAATATATGTCAAGCACGTTGGTAAAAACAGTCCTATAAATTGCTACAGACACAACTAACATTTGTAAAGAAAGACCTTGGCATATCTTCTACTTCTTCTTCTTAAAATTAGGCAATCCGCCCTTAAAGAGCGATTTGCGCCATTTTACAAGTTATATATGAGATGTTGCTAAGAAAAGGTATGATTAATTATATATTTATGTCAATAACTAACAAGAATTATATATAATCGCTATCAGATTAGGTGAGTTCATAGCAAGAAGATGGCCAATATTGATTGGGAGTTGAAATTCGGCCTCGATAAACTCTTTGTTAAGGGTATTAGAGTTATTAGTATTAGGTATTAGACTGAGCATATCAGTACCATTACAATAAAAGCTAATTCAGTCTTTCCACGAGATAAATACTACCAAGTTTCCAGTATCATTACAATAAAAGCTAATTCAACGTCTTTCCACGAGATAAATACTACCATGTTTCCAGTACCATTACAATAAGAGCTAATTCAGTCTTTCCACGAGATAAATGCTACCATGTTTCCAGTACCATTACAATAAGAGCTAATTCAGTCTTTCCACGAGATAAATACTACCATGTTTCCAGTACCATTACAATAAAAGCTAATTCAGTCTTTCCACGAGATAAATACTACCAAGTTTCCAGTACCATTACAATAAAAGCTAATTCAGTCTTTCCACGAGATAAACACTACCATGTTTCTCCAGTTGTACAACTCCTGTATTGCGGTATAGATTCCAGATATGGAGTCCATATTGCATTAAGGCGATCGTCCGGCAGAGTGAGCAAATTTCACATTTTTTCTCTTCTTTCTTTTTTTATTTCTTTATTTCAAAAAATCCTTGTTTGCAATATATAGGTACTTAATAATAATTAAACAATAAAAATATAAGATAAGATTACACGATTTTTTTTTGTTAGATTTGTGGATTATGCCACTCTACTAGGCTACGCCTGTCCCAGAGTGGCGTTATAGAACACAATTATAATATTTTTTGTAATTCGTCAATATTTGTTTTCATAAGATAATAATTATGTATGTACAAAGTATCAAGTGCAATGTTAGTGCCAGGTTGAGTGAGTCATAAGTCTAAGAGTAAATATGTATATAATTTTGTTTAATGTAAAAAGGGTTAAAGTTTTGTTTAAGATTAATTAAATTTTCCTAAATTAATTAATTTATTTATATAGGTATATATTTTTATTTACAGACATTTTCTCATATCTTCTTTTGCGTTTTTTATCAAATTTTTGCATGGAAATATATCATATTAAAATGTATTCACCAGGTACATTGTACATACGAGTATATTTTAAATACAGATATCTTATTAAAATGACACAAACTAAATTATTTAATTAATAAATAAATTACCAAACTTGCGATGTTTTAAAAATGAAGAAAATTGCTCCACTTTGTGTACCCTTTAATACTGAATGGCCTCGTGACATGTCTTTTTTTCAATAATATTACAAAGTAAGCGATTATACTTAATTTGTTATAATTATTGCAAAATCTGTAAAATACTCGATGGACTACAGCCTCCGGCCTACGCCGGGGGTCACTGAGAGACTGACATGCCCGTATAGGGCATTGGCTGCTTTTTGTATGTTTTGCAAACAAAGAACTTTATTGAAGTCTAACTGTATGTGTGGATTGCTGACGGTGCGGTGACCTGTATGCGGTGACCTTATCAAGGCTTACGCGGCATTCTTGCCACGTCTTTGTGTGTGTGTGTGTGTTCTAGATTGGTGGTTTATGCACTGTGGTAGGAAATGCCACATATTTATACATTGTTTCGTAATTGATATGTGAGTGATGTTCTTATTATCTCGTCGTGATGTCGGAGTTCTCCAATAAAAGAGGTTGTCGGTTACTTTTGGTTTATTGATGGCAACAATACGTTATACAACGGTTACAATGAACAATAGCGGTCTGTCTCGATATACAGGTGAAAAAAGCCCAGAGGCGACATGCGCGCGACCTTATAAAGCATTTGCTCTCTCTTTCATGCTCTGTCTATTTCAGGCGTCGCGACATACGTCCCTCAAGTCTATTACAATATTGCTAGCTGATTGGCCCGGCTTCGCTCGGGATTATAATTTAGTAATCATAGAATTGTGCTGACGTCTCTTTTTTGATAGTTTCGGCATCTGTGATTGGAACCGTCTTCGCTTTACCAAAACATCAACAGATATTTTAGCGCACAATCATAACACTCTAGAGAGAACCTTTCAAAACTTTCTAGAGCATTCCGAAATCTTAAAGAATCTTCTGGAAACTTCTAGACCCACCGATGAATTCAGCCACTCGATTTGGAACCTTATAAAACCTTTTTGAACTTTCTCCTTCCAGAACCTTCTAAAGCATTCGAGAACCTTAATCTCGTTCTGGAACCTTCTAGACTCACCGACATACTCCGCCACTCAGTTTGTAAACTTATAGATCTTTTAGAAATCTTCTAGAACTTGTCTTCCCATAAATTTTTAGAGCTCTACCGAACGTTCTGGAAACTTCTAGATTCACCTACACACTCCGCCACTCTGTGAATCTTTTAGAACCTTCTTGAACTTTGTCTTTCCAGAATCTTATAAAGCATTCGAGAACTTTCATAAACGTTCTGGAACCTTCTAGACTCACAGTCACTCTCCGCCATACTGTTTGGAACGTAAGAGAACATTCTTTAGAAGAATAAATAATCTTCTACAACATTCTCGTTCCAGAACATTCTAGAACTTTATCGAATATTCTGGAACCTTATAGAGTCACAGATACATTCCGTCACTTTTTTTGGAACCTTATAGTACTTTCGTAAATCTTCTAGAATGTTCTCCTTCCAGAACTTTTTAGAGCTTTATATTATGGAATCTTCTAGTCTCGCTGACACACTACGCACTCAATTTAGAACCTTATAGATTTTTTGAGAATATTCTAGAATGTTCTCCTTCCAGAACTTTGTACAGCTTTATCGAACATTGTGAAACCTTCAATACTTACCGACACACTCCGCCAGTCAGTTTGGAACCTTATAGAACCTTCTCGAACGTTTTTTTCCAGAACCTTCTAAAGCATTCGGAAACATCATGAACTTTCTGTTCTAGACTCACTGACACACCTTGCCATGCAGTTTGTGACCTTATAGAACTTTCGGGGATCTTCTAGAATCTTTTCCTTCCAGAATTGTCTAAAGCATTTTCGAACGTTCTAGAATCATCTAGACTCACCGGCACACTTATAGAACGTTCTTGAACTTTCTGCTTCCAGAAACTTGTAAAGCATTCGAAAACCTTCATGAATGTTCTGGAACCTTCTGGACATACCGACATACTTCGCTACCCACTAAGGAACCTTATAGAACTTTTAATAATCTTCTAGAACGTTCTTCTTCCAGAACTTTCTAGAGCTTCATCGAACATTCTGGAACCTTCTAGACTCACAGACACACTCCGCCATACTGTTTGGAACTTTATAGAACTTTCGTGAGTCTTCTAGAACGTTCTCCATCCAGAACATTCTTGAACTTTATAGAACAGTCTGGAACATTATAGAATCACAGACACACTCCACCACCAGAATTTTATAGACCTTTATCAAACGTTCTGGAACCTTCTCGACTCACCTCTTAGTTTGGAACCTTATAGATTTTCGGGAATCTTCTAGAACACTCCCTTTCCAGAACTTTCTAGAGCTTTACTGGACATTCTGAAACGTTCTTGACTCACTGGCACACTTCGCCACTTAGTTTGGAACCTTATATATTTTCGGGAATCTTCTAGAACACTCCACTTCCAGAACTTTCTAGAGCTTTACTGGACATTCTGAAACGTTCTTGACTCACTGGCACACTTCGCCACTTAGTTTGGAACCTTATATATTTTCGGGAATCTTCTAGAACACTCCACTTCCAGAACTTTCTAGAGCTTTACTGGACATTCTGAAACGTTCTTGACTCACTTCGCCACCTAGTTTGAAAACTTATAGAACTTTCGGAAATTTTCTAGAAGGTTCTCCTTCCAGAACTTTCTAGAGCGAATTTTTCCGGAATCTTCTAGACTTGCCGTACTTACCGACACACTCGGTGGGCCTATTTTGAAACAATCTCAAGCATTTGCGGCCTTTCCATAACAAAACAATGTGCTAGAATGCACATTTTTGTCACCCACTCCCACCCACGCTCAGCCATCCCCACCAAACTCGCACATTTTCAATGGGACACCAAGGGCTATCCACCACCATAACCACCAGGGGGTGGTAGTATCTGGTTGTGAAGAAAACTTGGCGGATAGGGAAACACGGGTTTCCCCGTATATATATATATATATATATATATATATATATATATATATATATAAATGAAATTGTAGAAAACCTGGAGGGTATCGGCCCACAAGCTGCTCGCCCACGAATAAACAAGCAAATATTTACAAGTTGTTGATTCGGTGTGGGTTACAGCTGCCGTCCTGTAGGGCTTATCGATCTGGTTTCGCGTAATGGCGTGACGAGTCGGAGAACGATTAGCCGGCAGAATGCTGGTCGAGGGTCTCACGGAATGTATAATTGATCGGAGTGGCTAATAAGTGCTTCGGGGCAGGTGTATAAACGCCTCGATTTGTTCGGCCGGTTCGCGATTCACGCAACAAGCAAGTACACACACAATGACCTAGGGCCTGGACGAACACAACGCTATATAAGATATTTAGATGGGTTTGCGAGGTGGTTTGCGGCTTACAGTACGGCCACTCTATGATGGCACTTTTGACGTTTAGACTTACATGAAGTTTCGTAATTAATGACAGCTAAACATTGGAGGACAAATGCTATACTTAATTGCGCGAACGCCAGAGTAGTGATGTCCATCAACATTAAATATGGAATGAACGAAATGATTCAAAATGTTATAGGATATTGATTGCCTGTATAATACGCGTAGAATACGCAGAATAAGTATCCAAAATAACACAACAAATCTGACAGATCGATTGTGCCCTCTAAATATGATCTTTTTCTATGGCTTTATTAGAGGGCAAAGAAAACGGCTACAAAACAATAAAAAATGCATCAGACTGGGCTAATGTAGTGAATAGAACCGTGCGACGAATAAAGGAAGATTACGAAAGAGATATTAGAATCGATAATATTTTAGATAATGATATTATAATTAATTTAGGAAACAATAGCAGCGACGATAGTTCAATGGAGAGTGATAGTAATGGGGATGAATCAGATTGAAACATTCAAGTAAATATTTTTATCTAAGAAAAATGTGTTTTATTATTCTTCTATAACCTTTTTTATGTACAAAGACTTTCTCAACTCTCGCCGTGCGACGAATTTTTTTTTCGACTGAATTTTTTCGTTAATGATTTTAAGTGTGTCACAACACTATTACGATCTGTCAAAAATGCCATCTTACGATGGCTCGAGTATAGAATATATACTCTAAGGTTTACGGCGTCAGAAAATTGAAGAATTGTACCCTCAATTTATTAAGTGGTAAAAAAGTTAGAGGCGCAGAGTAAAATGGTAATTGTAATGTTCTCTCTCTTGTGTATGGAGAGGAACCTTCATGCTGCGCGAGTTCAATGACACACGTTGGTTTCGTCTTGATATTTATTAGGTTTACAATATGTTTCCGCGACAATAATTAGATATACAAATTAAATACAAGGCGTGGCAAAAAGGGACCTCAAAATGGCGTCCCGCGCTTTATAACATTCGCTCTCTCTTTCTTCCATACCGACTGTCACTCTTGTTCATCGGTCAGACATTACGCAGATACATTAAAGTAATTAAATTATACTCAAAGTAATGCACTGAGGTTTATTGAATATAAAAATACTTAATATTGATAAAAAAGTAACCCTATTTATTAAATTAAATCCTTTATATGCGAGGACTCGGTTTGCATTTTATGTATTAAGAGATTCATTTACATATTTCATAATGGTAAAAGATTAATTTTAAGGTAATCAGAAAATCTTCAGTTCATTTTGTATAATTGTATAAATTACCAGCTGTTAGTACCCGGCGTTGCACGGTTTAAGGATTAAGTTAAGCATGAGTTTGTGGGGGAAATATTGTTTTGCAAAGTCTCCAATAAAAACAATGTTTGCATTTAATCTTGGCTGGGATGGATGGTATGTCCAGGACGAAATGTCGTTTACCCGCCAGGTTCTAAAGAATAAGTATGCAAAATTTCAGATCGGTAAACGGTGTAGATTTGTACAAAAATATATCAGGGTAGGGGGTGGGGTAAAAGGGGAGGGGGAAAAATTATCTTTGTTACCCGCCGGATTCTATACAATAAATATCCAAAATTTGGGTCAAATCGGTCAAACATGTAGATTTGAACAGAAATACAGAATATATCTAGGGGAGGGGGGAAATGTTGCCTGTGTTACCCGCCAAACCCTAAAGAATAAGTTTGCAATTTTTGAGTCCAATTGTCCGATCGGTATAAAGGGGGGGGATGTCACCATTGTTACCTGCCGAGTCCTAATGAATATATCAGGAGGAGAGGAAGGGGTAAAGGGGTGGGGGAAATGTCACCTATGTTACCCGCCGGGTCCTAAGGGATAAGGATGCAAAATTTGAGTTGAATCGGACGAACGGTGTCCATTTGAATAGAGAACAGACAGACAGACATTGATTTTTAGAGGTATAGATGAAGAAAATAATACAAAAGTATAACTCAAAAATATATGTAAAAAATTAATATTACAACTACAGAAGTAGAGTTCGTTCACTTTACGAAAGCCACTTGAATTAGTGTGAGTAATGCCCTCTGTAACACGAAAATTGTGCAGTGATATTCCTTCTTTAAAGCTATTCTATTGGCCATTCAGTATCACCCTGGCAATCACGCGGAGCGGTCGTTTCTTTGTTTGATATTTTTATTTAAAGATACGGTGACTGCTAGACCATTATACTGCGACCACAGACTTAAATCAATTCGATATAAATTTAGATGAGGATTCGTACAGACGACAATAGTTTATTTTATTGGTTAAAATTAATTATAATATTTTGAAAGCATCTGTTTAGAATTATATCTGCTTATACATTATTTATTTTAAACTAGCTGTAACCCTTAACAAATGACATCTCAGAGCAAGGCTGCCCTACCCTTTTTACAGTCGGGCAAAATTTACGATTCAATAATCACAGGCGGGCCCTGACCACTGACGGTTCCTATTTTTATTAATTTGTTTAACAATTTAAATAAACCCTTAGTTATGAAGGTACTGTGCAACAAAAGAAATGCAATATTGTCGTTTATTAAAATAGTAAAATAAATAGCATCTTCTGCCAAATAAAGACACAAAATTAAAAAAAATCAAAATCTAAATAATTGGTATAATTAATGTCTTGCACAGGACAAAGACTGTATATTTACCAGGTGTGGATCCCCAATTTCACTTTTCAGGGCCGTCAAAAACGGCAGGAGCAGGATGTAGAGAAGGTTTGAGAAATTAAAAAACACTTTAAAACTTGTAGACTGGATCGAAGAGCGAAGACACAATACGACGAAAAGACTGCCTTTGCTCTCCGATTTCAGCGCATTTATTCAATTAAGTACATTAGACCCCGCGTGTGTCAGCCAACCGGCGCGTCGCTCATTTCCGCTGCGCCCCGCGCTGCTGCTGATGCTCCGTTGAACGCGACACACGCTGGGTCAGATTCACACAAATATTCAAAAACCGGCCCTTTTTCAGGGCTACCAAAACATAATATTTTTATTTTCATTTTCTTAAATTTACTCATATAACATAAAAAAGCATTCGTAGAAAAACATAAAATATATAAAATTTCGCAGTTTCCGTGTCGCAGTTGGTTGTACGGGGTCAAGTTGATCGCCGTGGATCCTGTTCGAAACAATTAATGTGATTTCTGAAATTGTTTCTGTTTTAATAATTCTCCTGTGTTAGGGCGTCAGATCAGATGCTGACAGTAACATTCAGAAATATGTCGCTCAGTTAGAGACGTGCGGTAATTATTTTTTATATAATTAAGATTTGAAAACATCTTTTCATAATCACATGTCGATTTGAAACTATTTATTAATTGAAAGGCCGGGTCAGTTATTGCAAGGAAATCTTCTTTTGGCACCGATTTCCAAAAATCTTTAAATTCTTCCCAACAAGTTTGAGACTTTTAAAAGTATTTTTTCTCCAAAAAGGTCTTTAAGTGCAGAATGATTTCGCAGTTCAGCGAGTTCTAGCTGAATATTGGTAGAATAACTGATCATATAAGTCAAACTGACTACAGAATAATTTCAATTTTCTTCCAATTCCTGGAATCCGCTCTCAAACGACTGGAACAATCATCTAATTTTAATCCTTACAAGAACTGTCAATGAAAAGGAAAATACGCTAAAATAAATATTTCTGTAGCTCGAACAAAAAATTCTACTTATCTATGACCTAATTGAAACAAAAACGTTGGTTTTAAATATCTAGAAAATCCTTTTTCTTTCTAGTGTTTAGGAGAAGATTCCCGTCGCTTCTAGATTTTTCTAGGCGTTTCCCGAAAGCTGTTGAGTGTGGTAGAAGGTGCTAGAAGCTTCCGTGTCATCTTTATATCACTAGGGATTCTATAAATCATCTTTTTTAAACATCTCGTCAACAGAATTGTGGAGGGGAGCGCAGTGCGCGATGCGTAATGCGTGTTATCGGATTGCCTACCTACACTCTGTAATAGAGATGCGCATTTCAGTTCAGTCAAGCGAGCTGTTCACTTTGAATCGTTCAGTAGTTCTATTGAATCATTACTGTTTACTTTGCCACCAGGAAATTTTCCAGTCACCACAAATTTTTCGAAAACTATACAAATTAGATTCTGAACGGCCGTGAAAACCTAAGGACATTTTTATTTCATCATCCAGTTTCCCAAAATTTTCAAATCCGTTGGGAGTATTTAAAAATGTTTTAAAAAAGTTGTCGACCATGTAAAAAGTATTAAAAAACACACAAAAATATCGTATTTTAAAAAAAAGGGTCTTTTAAAACATAAATTGTAAGAAAACAAACCGACTCACTTGGCCGAACGATCGTCTTAAACGTTGGTAATGCTATTTCACTCTTTCCAGGATTCAGTATTGCTTTTTATCAATTTCCATTACATGTGTACATCCACATAGAGGTGCGTCGCTCGCGAACGAACTGGCTCAGTAGACCAGTGGGTAGGACTCTGGCCTCCCACACTGAGGGTTTCGGGTTCAATTCCCGGTGAGGTCACAATTAATCTATGTGATTCACTTAAGCCTGGGTGTTTTGTGATGTGTTTCGTTTCTGTAATTGGGCCTCTTGGCCTGTTGAGGCGCAAATTAAAAAAATATATATCTGGGAATAAACGTTACATGGAATAATGACAACTGGATATTTTCGTTAAGCCGAATATCTATCCGCTCAACGCTCAACCAGATCAATCAGCTCAATCAGCTCAGTTTGAACGGAAGAGTCGCTAGCGTTCAGCTCAGCCGCTCAATTTGAGCGAAAGAGCGGCGAGCACAGACATTCGAAAAAACCGTGGCGTGACACAGTGAAGACAGATCACATATTAAATTTTTCTTTTTACACATGCGTCAAGATATTAAGATAAGAAAAGTCAGTACTTACATAGGTTACTCACCAGAATATACTTCCCGTTATAGTCATAGAGTTACATTCACAGTTACAGATTACATTTTAATAAGAAGAGAAGATCGAGCGGATAGCGAATAATAGAAAATGATGAGAAGTCAAAAGTACAAGCGTTAATCAAACAAAATAACAGTTGTGTACAAATTATGTATTTTTTAATTTTGCTTTCTGCGAACTAGACAATCATTTTCGGGGCACTTTTTTCACTATAGTAACTATAGAAATAGTTTTAAATATTTTCACAATTTCACAAATAGTGATCAATAAACCGCGCGCGTGAGCTAATGAAATCTATATTCAAAACGCAGGCGATAAGTGTGGGTACAAATACTCACAGTCTAAACACTACTACAACAATTGATGTTCATTTAACAATTCAAACCTGTGAAGCGCTCCAACACTTCAAATATTCAAACAATCGGGATTACCAACATGTATGGACTGTTGTCGAAATTAATGATATGGTAGAATTGAGAGGCACACACTCTTAAGAGAAATAAAAGAAATAATATGGAGTCTGGAAGAAGGACTATTTTTAAAATGAAATATGTGTTTGGGAGTACGATGTTTATAAACTATCATTATTATCAGTTTATTATATATTATAATATAAATTAGTATCAGTGCATTTTTAAGCATATTTATATTTAAGCTGGCTCAATTAGCTCTGTAATTTATTAAGGGTTAAACTTGAAAACGACAGAAAAAACGCTTGGGACAAGGCGTCACAAATTGAATCTTTGTAAACAGGGGGTTCGGTTATTAAAAAACCCAATTTTAAAATATTTTTATAATTGTGTAAATAGGTGTTCTATCAATATAATTAATATAAAATTTAAAAAATATTTAAGATAATAATGTATAAAAAAAAACATGAAATTATCCAACTATTGAATTTTTCTTGTTTCTCAACTGAATTTAATTTTCTCCATATTAAAAACCATTGCACTTCAAAGAGAATAAAAATGAAATTTAAATCAAAGTCACACATAGACCTGGAAAAAAACGTTTGACAAGGTAGACTGGAAGTAGCTTTTTAAAGTGCTCAACAAAATAAGGCTAAGCTTCAAAGATACGGAGCTTATGTAAAAATGAAACGGCTGTAATAATATATGAAAACAGCAGTGCTCAGGCAAGTGTTGACTAAGGATTAAGACTGAGTTGCTCGATGTCACCAGCATTGTTCAATGGCTACATACAACAGGCGATCGACGAGGTGAGAGAAGAAATGAGAGATGGGCCCGGCGCCGCGGCGTGAGAATCCAAGGACAAAAAATTCACAATATTAGATATTACACTGCTTTTGGAGTCGGAACACGAATTAAACAAGGTTCTGAGAATGATGTAAATTTTTTTGGCATTTAAATACAATCTTCTGTGTATAGTTTTCTGGGATATTCTGCCGTGTGTATGTGACCTCTCTGGCCAACGTTTCGGATCCCATTGCAGGGTCCATCATCAGGGCTGATGTGATGAGTGAGTGTTGAAGTGTAGGTTAAGTATTACCTTGCAATACCGTACCGAAGTCAGAAACACTCACTCATCACATCAGCCCTGATGATGGACCCTGCAATGGGATCCGAAACGTTGGCCAGAGAGGTCACATACACACGGCAGAATATCCCAGAAAACTATACACAGAAGATTCTGAACGGCCGTGAAAACCTAAGGACATTTTTATTTAAATACAACATGAAAATAAATAAAGACAAAACAAAGTGCATAGCTGTTGGAAGTGAAGAGGTTTCGACAAATGTTGTTTTGAGTGGCGTCACTATCAAACAAGTGAAAGAATTCACATATTTGGGTAGCAGAATTTCCCAAGATGGCCGCTCAGAGGCAGACATCATAAGCAGAATATAACAAGCAAGAGTCGCCTTCAACAAAAAATCCAAGGTCCTTGAATCCCCCAACATTGATTTAAAGATTAGAAAGAAATTGATTACAACTCTTGTCTGGAGTGTGCTGATGTATGGCAGCGAAACATGGACATGGTCAGAGCATGTCTGGGAGGCTAGCGGCCTTTGAGATGTGGTGCTACAGGCGCATGGCGAGGATCCATTGGTCAGAACATATCCGAAACGGGAGGTGTTGAGCGGGATGGCGAAAAGAGACGACTCCTTAACAGAATCGCCCAACAGCGAGCAATTTGGATAGGCCATAATACAAAACATCCGGGCCTGCTTTTCACCATCGTCTAGGGAAATATTGAAGGCAACGATCGTAGAGGCCGCCAGAGATTATACTACGTAGACCAGATTATCGAAGATGTGCGCTGTAGCACCTACCAAGAAGCGAAGAGACTGGCAGGTGACAGAGAGGAGTGGAGAAATCGAGTGCTTGTTGCAGACCAATCCTAGGATTACGACTAAAAAAAATTTAAAGCAGAAAGTATTAGTTTTATTTTATACTTGTACATATGTTTTTAATTTTAAAATTTATTAGTATACTTATTTTAAACGAATTTTCTTACAAAATGATTAATTTCTACAAGAGAACGTTTATATTTTCTGTTTTAAATAATAATTAACATATTTTGGACGTTTTCGTGTTTAAACTTAATACTTAAAACTTATATTATTAATATTATAACTTCATATTTGACGAAATAGATTTTATCATCATCATGGCACTCTTGGCACTACAACCCTTGGTGGGTCTTGGCCTCCTCAATAATCTTCATCCACTCATCTCGGTTTAGTGCCAGCTCTCTCCAGTTCCGAAGATCCAAGGCAGAAATATCTTTAAGGACGTTGACACTCCATCATAATTTTGACCTTCCTAAGCTCCTTCACCCTATTGGCCTTGAGTTCAGCAGGGACTTTGGTGCTTGATGCTTGGACATTCTCTCCACATGACCCAGCCACCGAAGTCTTCCCAGTTTTATAAATGTTGTGACGTTTGGCTTCGTAAACAGAGTATAAAGCTTATAATCAATTAATATTAAAGAAGTTTTTAAACACTCTGTACTATTTACAACACGCAACCTCAAGTGATATTAATTTTTAGGATTGTGTAAAATGACAAAAATGGTGACTTGTATTGCGTCTCCGTCATAAGATGAAAATTATATTCTTTACTCGACATTTATTACAAAGCTTGTAAGTATCGATTAAACACAAAAATGACTTTGATGAATGACTTGATTTTTTTGTTCAAACAATTGCTCTTCTATTCAATAGATAATATTCAATCAAAGCCATAATAAATGTAAATGTTCATGAAAATTATCGCATTAGTTTTAATTATCGTTATTCGTAGTCACACTGATATCCGACAATTTTGAAACTGAAAAAAAAAATATCCGCACGCGTCCAGCGGACAGGACATCTGTCATCCAACCGCGTCTTGAAGCGTTCATTCACTGAACCGGTTCAATTTGAACGATTGAACCGGTTCAAATTGAACCGGTTCAATTTGAACAATTTGAACCGGATCAGTTAGGTGAGCCAAATCGCCCACCACTACAAATATTGTTATCGATTTACTTATATCTTATCTTTATGAAATTCCCCTCATAATGTTTATCAGTTTAACTGAACATTTACTGACGTGAGTAATATTAATAATACGTGACACCAAAATGGGTAGAATAATTACTCTTGTGGTCATCCTTTGCGCCGCCACTGTCCAAGGTGAGTACACTCAGAAGTATCCTTAGTTTGGTTATTGCTATCTACTATAAATATATATAACCATATTATGGTTATATATTTTAAATAACGCAAAAGATAAGATTGCAAATTGAAAAAGGAGTGGTGTATATAAACTAAAGTGTAATGACTGACATAGGACAAACAAGTAGAAATCTCGAACAAAGGTTCTCGGAACATAAAAGTCGTGGCAAAAAGGTTAAGTAGATTCACGAAAAATTTGATAGATAACAACCATAAAATAAATGCGAAAATTCCATCGCACTTTGAGACTAGGCTTTAGTGTAACTTTGTGTAACGTCTTAACATAAAACTTTTTTCATCTTTTTTTTCATATAATTTCGTATAAAGTCCGTAACTTCCTAATAGTATACATTTTTTTAAAATAAATAAATACTTATTCCTTAGGAATCGACAATATTTTATTCTACAAATCAATATATTTTAATTATCACTAATAAAATGGAATCACAACAATTTGAAACTCATAATTTTCTAGAATGTGAAAACATTGACATCTGGCTAAAGGAAGTTATATTAAAAACAAAAATCAATTTCGTGTTAATACACGTAAATATACGATCCATATTAAAAAACTTCAATGAATTCTTAGTACTCACAAGAGATGTAAAACAATATTTGGATGTGATAATACTTACAGAGGTAAACATCAAAGAACAAGATGTAAAGATGTTTAATATAAAGGGATATAATATGTATGCTCATACGAGAAAATACAGAATCATTATATACATAAAAGAAAAATATCATTTTGAAAAAAAAAATTGAACACCTGGACACTGGTGAAATCATAAGCGGGACACTGAAATATGGAAAGAAGGTAATTAATTTAATATCGATATATCGACCACCCAATACAAATAAAAACAAATTTATTAATGAACTATTTATCAATATGTTATCCTAGCCGGAGATATAAATATAGACCTACTCAAACAAAATAATACCCATGTCTTTAATTATGAAAACATGCTAGTTGAAAATGGCTTAATTAAATTAATAAATAGTACTACCCGAGATGAAGTTGTAGATAATAGAAATGTGTGGTCCTGTATTGATCATATATATATTAGAAATAAAAAACACAATATAAACGCTGTTACAATAAAACAAAAAATTGCTGATCATTATATCACTGGACTAACGTTAAACGGAGAACACGAAAGGGAAGATAAAAAAGTGAAAGTTGAATACTTTTACAAAAGAATTATTCAAGATGAACTACAAAAAATAAATTGGAATGAAATAGAAAACATAAAGTGTCCAAATGAAATATACGAAAAATTGGCAAATTGTTTTAAAAAGGTGTACATTAGTGCTAAAAAAGAGTACATCACATCCCAATCAAGAAACGAAAACCAATGGATAACATCAGAACTAAAAACTATGATTAGAACTAAGGATCAGCTCTATAGAAAATGGAAAAGTTCTCCAAATAATATTATGTATCGCTTACAGTATACAAATTTCAGAAATAAAACAAGCAAAGCAATAAACCGAACAAAAAATACATACCGCCAAAACATCATACAAGAAAATGCGGGAAATTATAAAAAAATTTGGAAAAATATAAATGAATGGACGGGGAGACAGAAACAAAATGTCGACATGGATATACTTAAGCACATGGATATTGAAATCGAAACTATATGTAATAATTTTGCTAAAACCTTTCCGAAGAAATTGATGGTATAAAACATAAATGTGAAGAAAAGTTCTTTAATAGGCGGACATATGTGACCGAAGTGGATAAATCGATAAGAATAAATAAAATAACACCGAATGAGATAATTAAATGCATTGACAGTATGAGTATAACAAAAGGTCCAGGAATAGATGAAATTAGAATGGCGGATATACAGACTGTAAAAAAGAAAATTGGACCTGTTATATCTAAAATGATCAATTTATGTTTGGAAGAAGAAAAGTATCCGGATAAACTGAAAATATCGATCATAAGACCAATATTTAAAAATGGTGACCATTCAGATACAACAAACTACAGACCGATAGCATTACTATCAAGCATTAATAACATTGTTGAAAGAGTTATAGTTAACAAAATCACATCTTACTTAGACAAAAATAAAATTATCCATCCAATGCAACACGGATTTCAAAAACAAAAAAGTACAACGACTCTCCTTGCAAAATTTACCAAAGAAATTAACAGTTATTGAAATGACAAAAAACATATCGTTGCACTGTTCGTTGATTTAAAAAAAGCTTTTGACACGCTGGACCATGACACTCTACTCACGGCGGTGATAGAGAGCGGGTTAAGAGGACCAGTTAACAAATGGTTCTCTGAATACCTGAGATCAAGAAAGTTTTCAGTTAAGATATCAAATAAACAAAGTGCACTAAAAGATATAAAATATGGAGTACCAACAGGATCGATAACGGGACCTATGTGCTATATTATGCATGTAAATAGCCTGGCCAATGTAATAAAATACTGTAAAACATTTATGTTTGCAGACGACACATGTATCCTGTATGCTGACAATTGTGCGAAAACAATAGAAAACAACATCCAAAGTGACTTGACCAATATAATAAAATGGGCACATGACAACGGAATCATACTAAATGTAAAAAAAACTCAGTATTTACATATCCGGTCCCCGCGAGCCACACCAAAAAATTTTCAAATTAATCTCATTAATCTACGAGTGCCTACATACCAACCACACAAATCCGACAAACTGCAACTGTGAAAAAATCCAAGAGGTGGAACAATATACTTATTTAGGTTTAATAGTTGATAAACACTTTAATTGGAAACAACATATTGATAATATTTGTAAAAAACTGAGATCCATGCTAAGTGCATTTCACATGCTAAGACTATGTAGCTCTCGGGGCACACTATACTCTCTTTACTTCGCGATGGTTGACTCGGTTATCAGTTATGGCGTGAGCAGTTATGGTCTTACCTATAAAACATTCATTGAATAAATCAAACAGTTTAACACGACTCGGCTTATTTTTTTTTTCGCTCCGCGGAAAAAAATGCGATCGGTTACTAACATGATACCACCACCCAATTTATTTTAGCCACAAGATAAGGAAGCGGGGAGGGAAAATGAGACTCGCGGAAAATCAATTGATTCTAATTTATTTTACACAAAATGTTGAGGCAGGTTGGAAATACATACAGTGAAATACGAACGAGAAAACGAAAAATTTGGACACAAAATTACTACGAATGAGAAGGGTTGAATGCTTAAAATTAAATTAAAACTACCTTAACTATCCTGGGGCGAGTCGCGTCCTCCAGTGCGGCGTCTCGAACGAAGTTCTCGTCGTTCTACCCGGAGATGATGACTCCTGGTGGTCACCGCAGTCCACCTGGCGTCGTCTTTCCCGTCTCTGCTTGTGTTCTTTCTTCTTGTTTTTCTTCTTGGTTTTCCTTGTCTTCCTGGGCCCTAAGCAGGCTACTCAATCCACCTGCTAGCCCTTTGTTGCTTCTCTCTGCCGACTATTGCAGACCATCCGACGTACTACGCTCTTCTCTATCAACTGCTCTCTTCCCTCTCGAGACTTCCGACGTAGCGCTCCATCAACTCTCCTCTCAAACCTCCCGCACAACTTCCTGGCGTCCTTCACTCGCCGAATTTTCTAACGAACTCGTCCATAGAACTCCCTGACGTACGTACTCCTCTCACAGAAAATTCTAACCAACTTCCTGCTCGGTGGCTGCGTCGGGCATTATATAATCTCCGTTTTGGGATGTTCCCGCTGCGCTGAAGGGAATGCTTAACACCAGCTGATTGGGTCTCCGGGTGGCGCCAAAAAGAATCGTGACTGTGCATTGGTTGGAACAGATCGCCCAGCCCCTTTTGAAAACCTATCTAAATATACTTTATCTATACACAGCAAATATTAAAACTATGTAGTTACCTACATATTAAAATGACAATCTACTAATAATTATTGCGCTTAAAATTATGGTAATTATTATAACTAAACATAATATCTCGTTATAATTGTAACAAAACATACTAAATCAATTAAAATTAAATCTTATAATCATTACATTATACATTACATATATTACAATTCATAATCATTACATATATTATCTATTACAATTCATCAATAGAATTTCCTCCTCATTACATACCTTAAAATTAATCAAAATTAACCAACACATCGTCGTCATCACAATTGTATAATTACTATCATGCCCTGGTGGGCTTTACACTAAAGTATAAAACTAACAATATGTATGTACACAATGATTATTTCCTTATCATTAGGTTCCAACCTGCCTTTGTATAATTCGATTTAATCCCATGTCCGTTAATACTAATGGATCTAAAATTAATTAAACACCCCAAGCAGCGGGTAGGTAAGTATTTTTTTTATATTCTCGTTTCTTGTGCCACGCCAGCGTGCGGGTGGCCGAATCACACATGTGCGAACCCCTCGGTCAGTGAGGAATGTGGGAACTATGTTACGAAGTTAGTCCCACGACAGGACCTAGTGTTTAAGATGTTGCATATTTTTTATAGACTGACCTACGAAGAAAAATAATACCCCCTGACATGATTTACTGCATTCAAAAAAATGATTTTTCCATCCCTTAAACAGATGCGTTTTCGTACACCATTCGGTTCGCGACAAGTTACAATTAAGATTCCTATAACTTATGGTAGATAATAGAACTAAATGTATGTACAAGGATGATAATAATAAATTATTCTAAGTATGCAAAATATTACCAATTGACCAAAAAGTAAAATATAATATAATACTAGAAGAAATGATAAATAATATTAATATACACACTGACACGCACCATAACTATGCAACCAGATCGACAGGACGAACAATGAGAATACCAATCACTAACAACGTGTATGGCGAAAGGAAAAGAGATTATATGTGCCAAGAATCTTTAATAAATTAGATAAAAAATTCTTTGAGATGATGCAAGACAAAAAAACTCCATTGGCTTCAAAAAAGTACAAGCTAAAAGAATATATATTAAAGCTATGTACCTAATCTTACATTAATTTATAATTACATATCATGTATCACTTGTAAAAAAACATGCAACACTCGATAATGACCTACTATCTTCATTATAAAATAAAAATTATTGTCAAATATTGAAGGCAACCATGCCGTTAAACTGCTGTGCAGTTTGGCATATGTTTAATGTAATAAATATTTTTTTAAAAATTAATAAATATATAAAAAATAAAAATTTAAAGTACCGTCATTTTTGACGGGTTATAGGTAGTAATAATGCACTCATTGTCAGACAGTAAAAGTGGCTAATGACGACTGGAGCCGAGTAAACCCGATTCAGCGTCACCGACCCGAGCGTGACGGTTTACTTTCGTTCACTGTTCAGAAAGAACGCAAAGTGCGCCTAATGAATTTTTCACTTCAAAAAGTTGAAAATTATGTAAAGGCAACAGGTTTCTGATCGCTGATTATGTCGAAGTAAAGTCATGTACACCACATGTATATCTAAATATATTTAAATTTATATTAAAATGCATCGATTACAATATTACAATATTCGTTAAAAATAAAAATTAAATTACATTAAATACATATTTAAAAAAAAACACGCTTATATTTAAATTTACTAAACTACTACTACTAAAGTAAAAATAAATTTTCGGTAAAATTTTTTTTGCCTCACTCTCTAAATGAAAGCTTTCCCTCCTTTAAAAGAGTAATTCTTCAATCCATATCAATACTGCAAGCGCCCATCTATTATTTGGATATTGTGGCATTTTTACCGTTTAAGTTCGCCCTGCGAAGTTAAACAAAAATATCGCGACAGTCGGTACTGGTGTCAAACGCAAGTAAAGTGAAGAATTAAATTTGGTAAAAATTTGCGAAAATATAACATCGACTTTTTTTATATTAATAACAACCGATGTTGTTTGTAGTATAAAACGCGGGTTCAAATTAGTTTAAATTAAAATAATCTTATAAATAAAATATCAACATGTTTCAGAGCCCATGGCTTCTTCGTCAGGATACAATTGTATAGGTAATAGCAAATTAAATTCAAAAATCGAAGTATAGACAGTCAAAATATTAAATTTATACATGGAAAATGAATAATATTGAAGTGCCTGCTAACATGAAAATAAATTTTAAAGATAACTCTTTGTAAAAAAAAAGACCTGGTTATTTAAAGGTAATATTCAATTTACTATTAACACTTTCTTATTTTCAAAATAATAAAAATACAATAAAAATGTGGTGAAAACAAAGTTAATTTTTATTAATTATATAAATAATGTCGTCACAAAATTATTTTGCTGTTTTTGAAGAAGTTAAAATAATCTTGTTGCACAAAGTAACCGCCATATCAATTAATAATATCTTGCTTCAGTGTTGACTCATAAGAGAATAGCGAAAAAATAACATCGCCTGCTTTTATTTATTTATATATTTATTTACTTATTTATTTATTTATTTACTTATTTATTTATTTATTTAATTATTTATTTATTTATTTATTTATTTATTTATTTATTTATTTATTTATTTATTTATTTATTTATTTATTTACTTACTTATTTATTTATTTATTTATTTATTTATTTATTTTTATTTATTTATTATTTACTTATTTGCTTATTTACTTACTTATTTATTTATTTATTTATTTATTTATTTATTTATTTATTTATTTATTTATTTATTTATTTATTTATTTATGGGAAACTAACAGTACATATAAAGAGATTATACATGATTATTGAACAGTATAGAGACCATCTTACAAGTTTCCACAGAATTAATCTGTTGTGTTTTAACATAAAGCAACAATAACTTGAGTTATAGAATAAAAAACAAAAAAGTGAAACTTTTAGGTTATGGACAAACTATGGGAGTTAAAGAATTAGAGGTAAAAGGAGAATAAGGAATGGATAGGAAAGGACAAATCTACTTAGTAAAAAGGACAAGAGATAAGAATAAAAAGAAGTGCAAAAGATATATGTATAGCATAAAGATATCTGATCAATACATCTGCATATATATATATATATATATATATACGAGGTCTGGACAAAAGAAAAAATGTTAGTTAAAGAAAGATACAAGATAAAAAATTACATATACGAAGTCACTTCAAAAGAAAGAAGATGGATTAAAGAAGAGGAAAAAAAAGAAGGTTTATGACCGAGGTGAATATCCAAGAGTTTTAAATTCATAGATCGATGAATTGAAAAGATCCAAGTCGCTGAATATAGAGTTGAACAAATTAGACGAGCGATATATAAAAGAGTTTTGCCGGGAGTTGGTATTACAGTGTGAAAGGCAAGGTCTCAACCGATCTAGTGGATCTTCCGGGCACTCTCAGGGAGATGCGCTGCAGCAATGCCGGGCAGTCAATCTTAGACGTAGCTAGTTTATGAAGAAATATGACATCAGCAGTATTTCTGCGTTTGACCAGGGTGTAATGTTAAAGAAGGTCGGGGAATCTACATTACTAATGTGAATACGATGGGAACGAATGTCAAGATATTTTATGAATCTGTTCTGAACACTTTCGATTCTGCTTATATGAACTTGCTCTGGGCTCCACACCTGAGATGCGTACTCAAGAATACTCCTAACAAAGGAAAAGTAAAGGATCTTCATAGTATTTATTCCTTGGAACTGTTTACAAGCGCGAAGAACGAAGCCTAGCATTCGAGAGGATTTGGCGACCATAATATCAATATACTTACCTAGTAAGAGTTTGCAATCAAGAGTTACACCAAAATCTTTTGCTTCTGATTTGGTGCTCAGAGGGAGCCCATTAAAAGAGTATTTAAACGATACCATATTTTTATTTCTGGTGAAACTGAGTGCAAAGCATTTTTTTATGTTAATCTTGTCAAGATGTTAATATCAAAATTATTTAATTTGTTATAACTACCTACTAGTGAATGTATGTGTAGCACCTTTAAATGAAATAAAAGTTAGTCTGTTGCGAACTACCCACGTGTTTCAACAAATCTGAAGGTTATGAAGACTGCAATAGGCTTGAAGACGATTTAGGTCTTCCTGAATTTTGAGACAATCATCGACACACTTAACAAGAGCAAAGATCTTCATGCCATCAGCGTATAATAAAGTTTGTGCATTAAGAAAGCAATGACTGATATCATTAATGTATATGTTAAAAAGCAAGGGTCCTAATAAAGAACCCTGTGGGACACCTGAAGGGACGCCAACCCAGTCAGACCTGAAGTCACCGACCACTACAGCTTGGCTATGATTGGAGATGTAGGATTGAATCCATCTATATAGGTCCCCATGAATACCTATCTGTGAGAGTTTACTTAACAGGATTCTATGAACAACCTTATCGAATGCTTTGCTGTAGTCTGTATATATTGCATCGACCTGGATCCGACAATCCATGCAGTCCTGGAGGAATTCAGAAAATTCAATCAGTAGTCGATTTCCCGCTAACAAAACCATGTTGGTTATCATTAAGCTCTAGGCTAAATGCTCGAAATTTGCACCGCACACACGTTATCTTGTTACAGTTGCAGATTTGAGAGGCGCAGTCTCTCTGATGGTTCCAGGTTATTTATTAACGAAATTATCTAATATTTTTTCAGCAAAATGGGCTTGCACGGAGACAGCCGAGTGCGTTGGCCTGCAAGATGCCCTTTGCCTCGCTGGCGAGTGCGTCTGTGCCCAGCCGGGCATGCAGATAAATGGAAACAGGACAGCTTGCATCCGAGGTACCTACATATCCCCTTTATCTTCTTTTCGCAGTCCACGGAATAAATCCTTTCAAATAATTAGAAACCGATTGCGAGCTCCTCCGCTGCCTGAATCCAGGGTCTAAATCACGTCTATATTACGTTACATCAGTTACACACGCTCATCATGGTTCGTGGCTATAGGAATTAATTAATTATTGATTTATTAATTATCTTAACAAAGTCACTGAATACTAATTTCATTTTTTTTTAATTAAAAAAATAGAGATGCGAACACGGAATAAGTGTCACATCAATATTCTTGCTATATTCAAATGAAGCTAAACGCTCGTGCCATGAAAATGGGACTAATTTGCTGGTCCGGTACGAGGTTCGAACCCGCGACCTTTGGATCACGAGGCGAGAGTCCTAATCACAGGACCAACAAACACTATTCTTTAATTCACACTATTTCGCAATGAATCACTCGTCTGTGAAACACTTTATCATCGCTTGTTTGAATTTTCTGAATTTTTTCCTTTATTTATAAAATCAAATAATATTTGATTTTATCTAATATTATTTGATTTTATCTTTAACATTACCGCATAAATATATTTTTTAAATCATATTCATAAATTTAGATTCAAAGAACAAAATTATTCGATTTATACATTTAATAAAATAAATAAATTTGATTTCTAGCTAACGGTTTTATCGCTGGTTAATTTCATGCGATGCGATATGCTTATTTATGATCTCGAATGAAACATTCCATGTGTGTAATTTTATGAAAGTTTGGTATGTTTTACCTGCAGTACAAATACTATTTATTTTACAGTACAAATACTATCTATATACGCCTGAGCTGAGCACACCCGTCCCTTCTTGACACGGTCCGTGCCAGGAAGAGTGTATCACAATTTAACCTGTGATTTACTCAGGCTTGGGTATTTTGTAATGTGTTTCGCTTCTGTGATTGGGTCTATTGGCGTGTTGAAGCGTCGGCCTCGGTAACCTCACTCTGCTGGCAAGACGAGCTTTGGGGATCCAACGCCAGATGGACTTCGGGTCCCGTCCGCCGCAAGTCAACACTCATAAAATATTTCAATAAATCTTAGGTAAACTGAACAAATATGAGGTAATTTTAATTGAAAATGTAAGCACTTACCAATGACAATAACTTCCATGACCGCTTTAATTGTCATTACAAGTCTCCAGATAAAGTGTACAACACTAACAGAACAATTGAAGAAATTAAAAAACAAATATTAAATAATGGCGCACGTATAATTCTTTAAAATTTGTAAATTTTTAAAAATATTTTTCCCAGCTTACGTTGTAGAAAACTTCTCACTATACTTACCCTTACGATTTTTCCGAATATCGCACGGGTAGGCAGAGAGGATGTAGCGCCACACTCTTCTGCTGAGAATGCCAGTCAGCTACGATCTTCAGAGTCCTGTAGGCTTTTAATATTCTAGCTAGCGGTTCATTTTAATTCTGTTATTTTTCTTAGGTCATAAAAAATTAAGATTTCAGATATAACGCATTTTTTCCTTAATTAAAAGTATTTTTAATGTTTCAGCGGCTCCTTACCTGGACTCTCCGTGCCTGGAGACCTTCCAGTGCGATCACCTGGTAACCGGCTTCACGTGCCACAACTTTACGAGTAAATGTTCCCATTCCTTTTATTTCAACAATAGTCCCACTACAGACATCATCTAGTTAAATAGATAAAAGACTACCAAAGCGGGACAATTAATTATAAATAGGACAAAAGTGTTTTTTCAGGATGACAATGCCCGTCCGCTTACTACCAGCATTTAATTACTAGTTCGTTTGGAAGGTAGTAAGGTTGTTATTAAATGAACGTGTCTTTTTTGTTGTTACAGAGACTTGCGCATGTCGGGATGGCTACCGCTACCTGCACGGCCGCTGCTGGCCGGCCGCGGGCTTCGGGGAGCCGTGCAAGGTGCGGCAGCAGTGCGTAGACCAGCTCATGCCGCTGGCGCTGGACTGCCTGAATGGAGAATGCGCCTGCGGCCTGGACCACTACTCCAGAGAGAGAGGGCTCTGCAGGAAGATCGCCACCAGTAAGGGTTCTTCTTATTCTATCTTACATCCTGGTTCTCTGGCAAGAGTCTCCCGGGATGGATGAGACGTGTGATCGCAAAGAAAGTTTGGAGATTTGCAAAGGCGGGTGGTCCATGTGTGGAGTTTTCCCGAGTGAATAAAAAAAGATCCAGGCGCGTATTAGCATATCTATCAGCAATAAAAGTGGAGGACTTTGCGAAACTACAACTTATGTGATAATACATCTTATTATTAGATTATGCCTATCTACGAGCTACTTACTGAACGGTGGTTCGTTTCTGTCTCCGTGGCCAAGATATAGTCAAACTGTTATTTTAACCGGTTACAGACATATGGTTAATTGAGATTTGCATTTGATTGTGTCAATGACTGGGTCTTAACATGAACGTGAGCAAAACAAAGTTCATGGTGTTTAGTAGGCAAGATCACACGGGAGCACGCCTCACATTGAATGGGGCTGGTATAGAGAGAGTGACAAAGTTTAAATACCTTGGAAGTGTCCTAGCGGAAGACCTCGACCCAGAAACCGAAGTCAAATGCAGAATTGAAGCATCGCGAGCTGCTTTTAACAAAATGAGACAGATATTCTGCGATGACAATCTTAACCTGAAACTTCGACAGCGACTGGTCAAATGTTATATATGGTCAGTCCCGCTGTACGGAGTGGAATCGTGGATCCTCAAAGTGAGTAGTATGAACCGGCTGGAGGCGTTCGAAATGTGGATACATCGGAGAATACTCCGGATACCCTGGACGGATATGGTCAGCAACACAAGAGTTCTTCAAAGAGCTAGAGTGAATAGAGAGTTGCTGACAAATATCAAAATCCGAAAGGTATCGTATTTGGGTCATGTGCTCAGAGGGGAAAAATATGTATTGCTCTACCTGATTCTTATGGGAAAGATAGAGGGTCGTAGAGGTGTTGGAAGGAGACAAATTTCCTGGCTCCGCAATATACGCGACTGGACGGGCATAAGAAGTGTTGGAGAGCTGTTTCGTGCTGCCCAGGACAGGGACGCTTTCTCTCGGGTGATAGTC